>VXBQ01015059.1:216127-227088 GCA_013400175.1 Phainopepla nitens | reverse complement strand
AAAAAAAAAAAAAAAAAAAAAAAAAAAAAAAAAAAAAAAAAAAAAAAAAAAAAAAAAAAAAAAAAAAAAAAAAAAAAAAAAAAAAAAAAAAAAAAAGAGCAGCATCTCTTTGCCAGTCGGGCGAGGAGTTCCCTTTAAAATCCAGCTGTCAGGGATAAAATGCAAATAGGTGCACGCAGGGCAGCAAAGAAGTGATCTGATGCCTTTGATTGTTCCTGCCTGAGCCTCGTAAATCATCGCTGCCTCTATCCTGTGCCCTGCTTGCTAATTCCTGCCATTACTGCTCCATTTATCCACGAGCATCGTTGGTTTGAATTCGAAATGTTGGTTTAATGTGGTGCTGATGAGATGGCAGGCATTTACAAAAAGTACAACAGCAACCTGCTTTGGGGAGAATACAGATTTTTTTTATTTCCTCCCCCCCTTCATAACAGTAATAACACAAAAAGAAATAGCATCTCTGGCAGCAGTTTCAAAGGCAATTGGAACAATTTTGCAAAGGATTTTCTGCTGTCTATAATCATGTACTTTATTCTTTTGATTTGCCCTGGCTCTGATGCTCGGAGCTCGTCACTGAAGGCCGTGCCTTGGGGGAACGAGGCCCTTCACCTGTTTTATGTGCAAAGATTGTCTCACACGGGCTTGCAATCACATTTAAATCCTTTGCACACTTCCTGGCTTCCCTTCTGGGTCGGGATATTGCCCGTGGGGTGGGAGGGATACTCAGAGTATGGGATGGACTTTGGGAACTCTGCCCCTCAGCTGTGGGGGTCACTCCTGCTGCAGTGTCACCTGTGTGAGCTGGTCCTGGCCACCACCAGGAGCCCTGGCATCCAAGAATTTACCTTGTAAGTGATGTGAGTGAGGAAAGAAGAGCTCTGGGAAGGGGCTGGAATCACGTCCCAGTGCCACATCACCTTTTTCCACCTCCCTCCCTGCCCCACACCCCCGGCACTGATGGAGCATGATTTTCGAGACGGAGGTGGCTGCCCCCACTGTTCCCTCGGAGCAGGAGCTGTCTGCAGGCTGATGGAAAAGCAAAAAAAGCCAAATATCAAACGGGCTGGAGGCAGCTGGGAGCAGCCCCTTTTGATTCTGCCGCAGAGCAGGGATGAGTTCATCCCTCCCCGCAGCCCCTTCCTGCCGAGCAATCGGGCCCAAAGCTCAGTTAATTTCCCATCGACCGCTGTCTCCCGGATTAAAGGAGGGCTTTTGATCCGAGCTGTTGTGAATCCCTCTCACGAAGGAGGGCCAGGGCTGCTCTCCCGGGATATTGATCCCTGTCCTGCCCGCAGGCAGCGTGGCCGGCACTGCCTGAGGGCAGGGGAGTGGGGAACAAGCTGCTGAGCATCACAGCCAGGTATTATTCCAGCTTTTCCAGCTGCTGAGCATCACAGCCAGGTGCAATCCCAGTTTTTCCAACAGGGAGAGCATCACAGCCAGGTGCAATCCCAGCTTTTCCAGCTGCTGAGCATCACAGCCAGGTGCAATCCCAGCTTTTCCAACAGGGAGAGCATCACAGCCAGGTGTTATTCCAGCTTTTCCAGCTGCTGAGCATCACAGCCAGATGTAATTCCAGCTTTTCCATGGGGAGCAGTGCAGGAACCCCATCAGAGCTACACCCAAGTCAAACCCACAAATGGGCACAAAGTGGATCCCCAGTCATGAGACCTCACACTTTGATAGGTTTTGGTCCATCAGCACATTGGAGTTCATTGTCCAATTCCAGCTCCAGGTGATGAAGCTCCATCCTCCTTGTTCCCTCTCTTCCTTCACTGTTGTTTACATTCCTGGGCCTAAAATTTGTCCTTGCTCCCAAGCTAGAAAGGAATTGTTTTGTCTCCCTACTCTGTGCAGAGAGCTCCCCTACCCTTCATATGAAGCCCAGAACTACACACTAAACCAGCACAGAAATACAAAAGCTAAAACTCAAGGCATCCGTGTGGCCTGTGTTTTTCCAAAGCCAGAAGCTGCAGGAGCTCCTTTTGCTCAGTCTGGAGGGGGTTGCTTCTCCTGGAGGTGTTTTTTGGGATGCTCACCACACCAACATCCAGCCCTGTCCCTTCCCCAGGCCAGAAGCAATCCCAGGGAGTAGCAGCCACTGGATAACTGCAATAAATGTGCAGATAAATGAAATAAATGTGCAGATAAATGCAATAAATGTGCTGACAAAAGAGCACAGCAGTGCCAGGGCTGGAGCTGCCCCTGGCAGACTGGGCTGGTGCTCTGCAGTCACCACCTGACACAGAGAGGGCAGCTGACCTGGCACTAATTTGTCCATTAAAACATGAGATTCCCAAAGGGAATCTTCAGCTATGGTGCAATGCAAAAAGGGAAAGCAGGGTGGGATCTTTTCCAGCAGCTGTGTGGCAAAGGGATTCCCCAGGAGCAAAGGGAGCTGGGCTCCACCTCTGCTGGTTTAAAATGCCTCAGGTCACTTTGCACCACCTAAAAATCTGCTCCAGCCTGCAATGCAAACCTGGAAGGGCTCACTTTGGAAATAATACCTTCACCAAAAGCCCAGAAGCAGTGGCTTCCCACCTGCCTCAGTTTCCCCACTTCTCCCGCCATCACCTGAGCAGCATCAAGGGAGGTCCAGAGGGACATAAAACACCTCGAGTGTTTGGCAGGAGGTTTGCATGCAAACATTAATCCCCATCCCAAGAATGATTAATTACTATTTGCCTGCTATTATTGTTTGTTTTCCATCAGCATCCTTGCTGTGGTTCTCTGCTGAATCCCACTCCTGATGCCAAGCCAGGGATATTTTAGGAAATGCAGATTATATAATATTTACATCTGTGCCACTTGTTTATTCCTCTTTGTCGGTTAATTTTATTACTGCTCCTCTCTCACGAAAGCAGTGATTTGCAGAGCCAAAAGCAGGCTACGTGATTTCAAGGATGCACTAATTTTAATAATTAAAAAGCTGCTGCCTTCCATCTGCCCAGGAAGGGAAGGAGAGGCAGCAGGAGGGCATGAGGCTCTTGTTGGGAAATCCCACTCTGAACCAGCCCAATGCTCCCCCAAAAAGTGATGGGTTCTCACCCATCTGTGAGGGTTTCTCTTCTCTGGGAAGAGGAAAGAGACCCCAAGAAGGGAGAAGAAGTAATTATGGGATTTTTTGAGGGCTTGAGGAGGAGCTGGAGAACTTGGACTGAAATAAAGCTATGTTTCTCACTGGTCAGAACCATCTCCTTTGACAGAAATGTGAAGTTTGCAGCAAAGCCAAGGTTCTGCTCCTTGGTGTGGCCAGGAAAGAGCAGCCAGCTGGAGGGAAATGCTCTTGTCCCCATCAGACAGACCCTGGGGACCCCAAAATGCAGCCCAGTCCCAAGAGGATGCAGCCCCTAGAAAGGACAGGGACACTGGCACAGGGCCACCAAACCAGAAGCTGTTCTGCAGGGGACAGCAGCCCCACAGGGGACCAGCTGGGCACAATAAAGTGCTCCCTTTTGTACTTCCAGAGTGCATCCAGAGGGTAAAGGAGTGGTTAAAAAAGCCCCAAAAGCTGTCAGATGTGAACCAGCCCCGGGGATCCCAGAGCTGCTGTTGGGTTGGGTGAGTGGGTGCTGGGATGGGGACTCCAAACACCAGAACAAACCGGTTCAGATGGGCAGGGATCACTTTCTGAGGATGGAAATCCCACAGCAGTCTGCGGGTTTGCTCCTTTCCAGGCTGCGCCTCGAGGCCTTGTGTGCTCGATTGCCCATCAAACCCAGCCCTGCCCACATTCCTGCTCTTCCCTGATGGAAAAGCACCAGGTATTCATCTAAAACACCACAGAGCTGCTCAGCACCACTCCAGAGCCCTGAATTCTGCCTCCACCCCGCCCCTGTGTTTGACAGAGCTCCTGCAGGATTCCCGCTCCGATGACAAAAGCAGCATCTGCAGCACGTGGGGAGGGCTCAGACAAATACCAGCGAGAGGTTAACAGCACTTCAGAAAATAAACCCCCCCGGCACTGCTACGCATCTGAGCAGGGAAACTGAGGAGCAGAACGCAAAGAAAACACAGAAGATGCAAATCAGAGCAGGGGAGGGGACAGTGGGACATGCAGCAGGGGGATCTCTCCGTGGCCCTTTGCAGAGGAGCAGATGCTTGTGCTGGCAGCAAGGGGAAGAGGGGATTTGCTTGTGGTGATAAAAAATAATCTTTAATTTGGCTCGTGCATCAAAACCTGAAATTTCATCCCCAAAGACACAAAGCAGTGGCATTTCTTCTCGCCGGTGCTGGCAGCAAAGCACAACAAAAGCTGGAGGGTGGCAGTGCCACCAAACACGGCCACTCAGGGGACACTTTGTGGTGCCCAGTGCTGCAGCATGCCACACATCCCTGCTCCAGAGGAGGAGCAGGATGCCCTCCAGGATGGAGGGCACAAAAAAAAAACCCTGAGGGTGATGTATGGCTCCCACCAGGCTTGGATAATTCCTGCCTCTCCTTTCCCGCTTAGGAAGTGCTGCCTGGAAAACCAGGAGTCCAGCAAGGGCTGCTTCCCCAGGCAGCCAGCCCATAATTTCACTCAGGGTTAAGTGCAGAAACGTTTCCAAGGCTCTGCTGGGAGCAGAAGCAGAGGGAGGGGGGATGGTTTTTAATTGAAATTCCCATCTCCAGGCCAGGCCAGGCCGTGGTGTTTGCAGCAGGGCCGGGGCAGGGGTGGGCGCTGCCCCCCAGCACGAGCAAACTGTGCCCCCTGCTCTGGCTCAGCTGAGGGGCAGCAGGAGATTTCTGGAGGCTTTTTTCTGGGAGACAGCACGGCTGAAGAGCTGGCAGGGAGCCACAGGAGCTCTGTCCCTGCTCCCTGCATTAGTCAGAGCTCGCTCCCAGACCTGCAGCGGGAGCAGTGCCCAGGCTGGTGCCCCGGCCTTTCACAGCTCTCCCACCTCATTTGGGCTGGCAGAGAATCCCAGAGAACCAATCCCCTCCCCTTCCTGCTCTCTCCTCAGGTGCTCAGGCTAAATATGCTGGTGCCCAGCATCCTCCTGGCAGGGTGACCTGCTCCTGCTGCCATTGAAATTTATTTAAAAAAAAAAAGCCCTTTTCTCCAAGCAAGAGCCAGGAGGGTACCTCCTCACGTGCCAAACCCACCTGAGGGCCAAAGAGCAGCAAAAAAAGGATCATCAGAGAGAGGGCAAAGCCCCTGGGCATGGTGGGGCTGTGCCCTCCCTGCTGGCACAGGCAGTCACAATTGTTTTCCTTTCCATTTGTTTACTCGAGGACAAAAAAAAAGCCAAATAAACACCCTTAGAATTTTTTTTTTTGAGCCGTAATAAAATGAGTAGTAAAGCTCAGAGGACACTGAGATATTCACTGGGTCCCCCTCCATCCTTCCAGGGTGACAGTGGCATCCTAGACCCCAAAAATCTTTGGGGACAACAGACAGGACACAGAGATCCCATGGGATGCACAGAAAGGCTCAGAGGAGGCAGCTCTGCTCCTGATCCCAAACCTGTCCTCATCTCCCTCCTCTTTCACCTGTAAATTTTAATTATTGGTGCTGGAGCAGGGAGGTTGGACCAGATGACCCCACTGCCCTTCCAACCTTACCCTTCCTGTGATTCTGTGTTACCAATGAAATGAACCCAGACCCTCTTATTTTCAAACAAAGAAAGGCTTAACCTGAAAAATATATAAGTTTGGGTTAAAAACCTTCAAAATGGCCTCAACTTTTCCTCAGCAGTAGAAAAATTTCTGTATTTCTTTCCCTAAAAAAGCAGGTGGTGTTTGGCATGAGGGTGCAAACTGCAGCGATGTTCCCCAGCCTGTGTCTATGGCAAAAAAAAAAAAAAAGAAATGTTTGCAAAAGACATTTTTATTCTGCTCCCACACAAGCTCCTTCTCTGCTCAGCAAAAGGGAATTTTCCCATTTTAGAGGAGGAAAGAAAATCTCTTTGCTGTTATATCACCCCAGCAGCCACACATAAACACATGGGCCCAGCAATTCCCCTGGATGGTCCCTCCAAAGGAGCTGTTGCTGTGACATCAGTTCCACCTGCAAAAGTAATGAGTTGTGTTAATTGAGCTCATCTTTGCAAATTGATATTGCTCCTGCAAACGGACACAAAAAAAAAAAACAAACCCAAAAACCGAAAAAAATCACCTCAAATCTGTTTGTACATCATCTGCATGGAGCTGGGATCCAGCAGCAGCAGCAGGGTCACCCCAAATCTCAGCAATCCCAGAGCTCGGAGTGGCAGCAGCTCTGACCTTCATCCCTGCAGGTGATCAAAAATCCCACCAGCAAGGATCTGCTGCAGCCTCCACTCCCCTCTACACCTCCCAAACCTGGCCACAGCACCCTCCAGGCTGGATTTAGGCTTTGAAAATGCTTCTCAGGATGCAGGGACTGCTTTGTCCCCTCGTTCTGCTCCTGCCCTCCCTTCTTCACCCTCAGCTGGCATGGCCCAAAGTGATTGGGGTGCACTCTGGAGCTGGGTCAGCCCTCTGCCAGCAGAACAACCCCAATTAGGGCACGGAGCAGCTCTGAGCCCAATTAGCAGCGTGTGAACTTTCGGAGGGTGTTTAATTGAAGGCACTCGAAGGACACACGCCTGACTCGGGTGCTGCGAGCCTGCAGGCACCGGCAGCGCTGAGGATGGAGCGTGAATTTTAAGGGGCTCTGTTAACCCAGGAGCCTCTTGCCCCCAGGGCTGCTGCAATCGGGAGGTTTTCCTGTGGATGTGACCCCTGTGAACCTGCCCCAGCCTGCGTTTGTGGGGTTTGCTTCTAATACCAATGAGGAAGAGACACACAGGAAAGAATTAGCACAGAAGCAGAGAATTATTTGGGTTGGAAGCTTAAAGCTCATCTTGTTCCACCCCCTGCCATGGACAGAGACATTTTCCTCTATCCCAGGTTGTTCCAAGCCCTGTCCAGCGTGGTCTGGGGTGACACTTTGCAGTGTCTGTGCCCTCCCTGCCCTGTCTCATTACTCCATTCATCCCTTGGAGCTCCTGGTCCCATTTTTGTGAAGCCATGGAAGTTTGCCATAAAAACTCCTGCTTCCAGATCCTATCGATCCAAGGGCAGGAGGAGAGGCAGCAGGAAGGATTTAACTGGAGACAAGTGAGTGGCTTTGGCTGTGACACCTAGTAACCCCGCAGCAGCGCCTCAATTCCTGGTCAGAAAGATTAAAAAAAACCCAACCATTTGTTCAATCACTCATTAATGAAGGCATAAATCATTAGGAGGATAATTCTTCCCAAATTGAATTACTCCTTTCAATTACCTGGCTTTTTTTCTTCTCCCTCCTTTCCTTTCATTCCTTCATTCCCCAAGGAGCTGAGCAGAATCGGTGCGGTGGAATTAGGCTCAGCCAGGCGGGTGCTGCTCCAGCACTTGTTGCCTTCTTTCCCTTTTTCTCCTCAGTCTGTGGCAGGAGAAAATGAAAACTGTGATGTCAAAGCCCCGTGGCTTCCCAGGAGAATTCACCTGTTACGATTGGGGGCTTTATTTACCTTTGCATGGAAGGAGTCCTTCTGGAAAACGGAGGGTCTTTGATTTTATCTTAATGGACATCACAGATCCTGCTCGGAGCCTTTCAAACCTTATCAGCGCCTGAGACATGATAAAGAGACACAGACAAACAAGATTTAATCTGCCCAACCTTTCTGCACCACTGCCTCATCCCTAATGGAATCTCTGCTTGTTTGCAGCCTGGCACAAACACGGAATGTGCAAGTGGCAGGTGCAGCAGCAAAATCTCCTCCTGCTCCTACCCTGCTACTGGTCTCAAAAAAAAAAAATCTCCTCCTGGTCCTACCCTGCTGCTGCTCCCAGCCCCAAGGACCAAAGCCCTGGGTTATTCTGAAATGGAAAGGGGAATCCCTAGGGTATTTTTAGGAATTTCCTTTTCTCCAGTTCAGTTTCTCCCCCGTAACATTTATTGGCTTCTCCCCAAACCCAAACCCCTGCAGGTCCTGCAAAGCACAGACTTGGCCATGACAGATTTTTTTTTTTTCCCCACAAATTTCTTTTCCTTTTCCCCCTGACATTCATGAAGGGATTAAAAACCCTGTCTCAGTTGCTTTCCTTGCCCTCTGCACTGACCACCACCACCCCGTCTGCCAAGCTGTGCTTAAAAAAAAAGTTAATTCTTAATTAAGCTCTTCCATCCTTTTGATATTCACTATTCTTTTCATTACTTCCGAAATCAGCTGAGTTTCTTGCTTTTTTTTTTTTTTTTCAAATGCAACTCAGCCTATTCTCCATTCACTAAATCCTTTGAATCCCTGAAATGCATTTTTGTTATCCTTGCTGTTATTGCTTACATCCTGTCTGGGCCATCGTGGCATTTAGGGTTTGGGTTTTTTTTTTCCCTGAGGATTGGATTTGTGTATGTGATGTGTGTATGGATAAATAATCCAAAATTTGCTGAGCAGCATGCAAATTGCAATCTCTGGGAGAATGGCAACCTGAACATTGCCAAAATGAGCATCAGTGAAATATGGGAAATTAATTTATCCCCGTGAAGGAGATAATTACTATTTTGCAGATTGAGAAAGTGGGGCATAAAAAGATTAAGGCCTAAGGACCCAATCTAGCCAAAACCCAATCATATGCTTAATTTAAAGGAGATTAGATAGTTCCCTTAAAGCCAGCAGGAACAGCCATTGCTTAATTTCAGGCACACATGGAATGTTCTGCTGAGCTGGGATGAGGGGAGGGAGGGACAGGGCTCAGTTCAGACCCAGCTCCAACAACTCTGGGCTGGAATTTGCACCCTCAGCCCACAACAGCCCTGCCCTGCCTGAGCTGCTGCTGATTCTCCAGATTAATTGCTATTACCTCCTAATGTGTGTTAAATGCGTGGAGGTGCTCAGTTAAGCAGCTTTAGGAAATGATACAAGAATTAATATATCACAGACTGCTGCTCTCTCAGGTTAATCCAGCCACGGCGTTGCTGCTTGTGGAACAGCAGGGAATTGTGATTTTCCCTCGTCCCAGAGCCCTGGGGGACAGGAAAGCTCCCTGCTCTCCATCCTGCTGTAGCTTGGGGCTGGGGTGGATTCTCTGTCTCCTTTCCAGGAGAAAACAGCAGCAATCAGGAACCCTGGTCACTGATCACCTTTTGCCACGAGCCACCACAGGGAGAGAGGGGCCTGAATGTGGCACATCCAGGAGTGAAACCCTCCTGGAATCAGGCATGGGGAGGGTCTGAGCAGCCTGGCCAGGAGCTGCAGCCTGGAGGATGGAGGGAGATGAAGCAGGGGTGAGGATGATCCCACTGAGCCAGAACACTCAAATGCCAAACCTGACACGCTGGTGACACATTTGGTGGCCTCTCCCTGAAGTTTCACCGCAGCTTTGGAGCTGGCCTGACATTTTAATGCTGATTTTTTTTATTTTTTTTTAACACTTTGCGAGCAGCTGAAAGCACAGCAAGGACATCTCCTCCTCCTCCTCATCCTCCTCCTCCTCCTCCTCTGGATGCTCATCCCAAGGAATCCACGTGTTCCATCTCCACCCTCACCTCCCACATGTCTCCACACACTGCTCCTCGAGCTGCAGACATGGCCAAGGCTGCTGTGGCCCATCTAACTTGTCATAAATCTTCCAAACTAATGTGCAAATACAGCTTTTCCATAAAACACCAGCGCAGGAGAGTTATGCCAGTCTTGTGGGAAAGTAATACCCATCTTAATAAAGTGTGTAAATACATATTTATTTGCTAGACTGGAACCAAAGAGGCTGTTCTGGTCTGCTGGAGAAAAGAAATACACATTTTAAGACTGTCTAGGTACATAATTACCTCAGAGAGAGCGCGAAATAAATCATCAATGTCGTCTTGCTCTCTCTGGGAAGGAGCTGCCCTGAGCTCTCCTTTCCCAGCAAGGAGCATCCCCTGGAACTGCGCAAACCCCCCCAGTGATACTGAGTGGAAAATCAGTGTACAGAGGGGTAGGGCAGGCCCTCCCCTGAGCTCTGGAAATGCCTCTGGAAAGCACCCAGCACAGGATGTATTTATTGATACTGACAGAGCGAGATCCTGACCCTGTGGAGACAAAGTTAAGTGAAGGAGAATTGATTTGGGAAAGATATCCTGGCTTTCCCTGGCTGCCCACGGCGCCTGGGGAGGGAACTGGAGGCTCCAGATTCCAGCTTGGAGCCAGAGTTTGACCACCCCCCTCCATCCTCCCTGCTCTGCTCCCACTCAGGACACAACCTGGAGTGTGAAGAGCAAAGCTCAGCTCTTTCAGAGGGTCGGGCCATCCTTTTTTATATTAAATCCTGCTGGTTGTCCATGAGGAGTTAATGAATAGAGGGAATTGAGGCCTTAACCAGGCGCTGGTGGATGTGAGGCCTCCAGGCACTCGTGGCCACCTGCAGCAACAGCTCCCCGTGTCTGCAATGTGCTCAGAACCACTGTTAATTATTTATCATCCTTTTAGAGAACGTTTCCAAGTGAGTCCCAGAATAAAAGGCTGCTGGCTCTTCTTCCCTGTCTCCTTTCTTCCCCTCTCCCTCTCCATGGATGCTCTGAATCACCACAAACCCCAAACCGGGAGCCAGCCAGCGTTGGAGCTGGGGGGACAGAGCCTTGAGCAAGGACTCATCTCTGGGGTGTTTTTTTGTCATTTTTCAAACCTCTTGGCTCCTTCCTGAGCTGGCTCTGCACGGGAGATTCACAAAAAAAAGGCTGGGGCGAGGGGGATGTGCGGGGAGGACCAGGCACCGAGGCGGCTCAGGCAGGGATAAACTTAGCACAGCCCTCGCCAGACTGTCACAGCCACGGGAACACCCAGGGGCCAAGCACCCTGCACACCCAGATGCCCAAGTTGCTTTTTCCGAAGAGCTGGGAGGTGCCAGACTGGGCTGGGTTCGAAAGAAACATGAATTATGCATTACGGCCCAGCCTGGGGATCCTGGGTGATAAATAATTCTGAGTAGGTGCTTGCTACGTGCCTCAGCTGCAGCCTGCCCCTAAAAAAGCTGGGTTTTTCCTTTTTTTTTTTTTTTTT
>VXBQ01015059.1:196521-216101 GCA_013400175.1 Phainopepla nitens | reverse complement strand
TTTTTTTTTTTTTTAGGAGTGATATGGATTAGGGAGCTCAGTTGGATGGGATAAGTAGTTTTTGTAGTGGTTCTTTAGGGTGGAAGTTGAACCTTGTTCTGCAAGGCTGCTGGGAGTGCCATCCTTCAGTCATTGCTGCAAACTGTGGGTCAGAGCACAGCCCAGAGGATCCAAACACTGGGATTTGTTCAAACAAACAAATTTTGGGTTATTTCGATGGCAAGAAGAGGATCGAGCTTTGCACCCCTCCAGTTCTCCCCTGCATCTCCATCCCACAGTTCAGGGAGCTCAGCCCTGGCTGTGCAGCCCCAGGTGCTCAGAGATGCCGGCAAAGGGTTAAAAAGCATCATTTTAATTAATCACTCCCAATGACCACTTGCAAATGAAGGCACAGACGGTGCCCCCTCCCTGTGCCCAAGCTCTGGCAGTGCCCCAGGAGCAGTGCAGGAGCCCAAACCAGGTGATTAAAATTAAAAGTCTGTGTTTGCTTAAAAGAAATTTTGGCAGAGCAGCCGTGGGAGTCCAGCCTTTCCCTGGGTGAGGATTTGCTGTCCTTGCAGCCTTTGACAAGGGGTGATTGGCGATGAGAAATGGGCCCATTTCCCACACTCTGCCTGCCCCTCTGCCAGGAGAAAAGCCCAAAGGAAGGAGCAGGGCAGAGCTCAGAGCAGCTGTAATTTATCTGCCAGGGTTCTCACTCACAGAGAGCCCCAGAGCTGCAGCCACAGGGTCAGGAATTGCTCCTGCCCACCGATTTCCAAACTAGAGGGGTCTGGCTGGAGAAAGGAGCTGGGTTTTCTCCAAGGGGAAGGGAACTGCACAGGGGCTGGCTGTGCTGGAGGAGCAGGAATTGCACCTCCTGCCCGCTCTCCATCACAGCTGAGGAAGGAATTACCTGCTCATTGGGAACATAAATGAGGTGCCACCTGCCAGCCTGTCAGACAGGGCCAACCTGCAGACAGTGGCTGTGCCTTCCCTGCACGCCTCCGTGGTCCCAAAGTCACTAAACCCCACAAATCCCAAACTCTTGCAGGTTCAGCAAGTGCAGAGGCCATGGGGACAGCAAGAGTGTGGCACACCAGGGCTGGTCCTGCAGCTTTGGACCTTGGCAAGGCCCTGCTGGGGTGAGGGGAGCACCTCTCTCACTTCAGGATGACTCTGAATTGCTGAATTCCCTTTTATTCACCATCCCAGCAAACCAGAGGAACCCTGTGGGCTCCTCCCCACAAATCTGAATAAATTCCTCCCCAGCACTGGGCAGCAGAGTTGTGCACCCAGAAAAACAAAGCAGAGGATGCTTTTCAGGCTGGGTTTTCCAGCTGCTGCTGGAAACCTGTTGTCCCCGTTGATGTCAGAGAGAATTTTGAGCCTCTGGCTCTGAGCATTTAATCAGAGGAGACTTCTCTGAAAAAACAGCAAATTAGGGGCAGAGTTAGGAGCAAAGCCCAGGAGTGCTGATCCCCACCTGTTTCCTTTAATCACAGGACAAAGTTTTGTCCTGATGGAGAACAAACAGAGGAGGGCAGGAACAGAGTTTTGTTGTGAATTGGAAATATTCTGACTATTGCTCGGGTTTGAGTTGTTAATCCCAGGTTCTCTTCACTCATTCCCACATCTCAGCCTGCAAAAGGAGCAGCAGATGTGGCTCTGCAGAAGTTCCTGGGTGTTGCAACCCTCAGCATGCAGGATTTGGGAGCATTTTGGAAGCCCAGTCTCAGCCATCTCTTCCACTGACATGTGGGTTTCTTTCACTCGACCAGGATGTGCTGCTTGCTGGGATCGGGGCATTTTCATCCCTACAAATTTTAAAGGCAGCTCAACCTGCTCCTGCCAGAGGTGCTGGGCCTGTCCAGAAGGATCCCTTGGGATTTCCCTGCACCCCCAAACCAGTTCCGTAACCCACAATTAATCTGGGACATCCCACTGTGTCATTCAGAGAAAATCACAAAATATCCTGAGCTGGGAGGGACCCACAAGGATCTTCAAGTCCAGCTCCTGGCCCTGCACAGGACAACCCCAAAAATCACATCCTGGCTAATTTTTAAGAACATCCCCCAGCCTGTGGGTCACCAGTGGTTGGGCTCTGGGATAAATCCCTGCCTGACCCTTTGGAGGTGATGCTGTGTCCTGATGTAAGAAAACATGAAACATGACACATTTTTCCTGGAGGAATCTGCACCGTGGGTTAGATCCGGGGTTAAGGAGGCTCAGACTACCTGACACAAGCAAAACCTCCCTTCAGAAGATGCAGCACTGAAGTGGTTTGTCTTGAACAAGAAGCTTTTTTGGCTTTTCTGTGCATTTCTGTGCCGCAAAGCAGGGAATTGACTCCGTTTCAGCTGCTTTAATTAAACGGAGTTAAAATCCATCGGCGCAAAGTTTCCTGCCATGCCTACACAAAATCTGTTCCATGAAAAAGCAAAAATACAATGGCTATTACTTTCTGTCAAGTTCTACAGGATTTTCCTTTTTTAAGAGAGGCTGAACAGCTCATCCTGCACCAGTTAAATTCCGTCTGCCGCTCCTAAGCTTTTTATTTCCAATGGATATATCTTTGTTAAACAAGGCAGGCTGAAATCCTGCCTTCCCCATCCATCCTCTTAAGGAGCTTGAGGGATGGAGCTGCACCAGCACAGATCAGGGAGCTGTGGATGGAGGGAGAGGGAAGTGAGGGCAGCAGGGGGTGGGAGGGGAAGCAGGAATCCTGCGTGGAATGAGGAATGGAATCCCCACTTTCTCAGCAGAATGAGGGCTCTGTGTGTCACTGTGCACCCAAAGCAGGGCAGGTTTGGTCCCAAACATCATTCAGTGCCTTCTCTGAGTGACCAGGTCACTCACAAGGGCCTGATCCATGGATGTAGAATGGGAAGCTGCTCTTGCCAAACTCAAATTTTCTTTTTCTCTTTTTTTTTTCTCCAAGGAAAGACTAATTTATACACTCCAAGCCACAGAATGAGTGCTGGGATGGGGGAGGTGTGATGGGGGCAGCTGCCCCACTCACCAAGCAGAGGCATCCAGGATCTGCACTCCTCTGAATCCCCATGGAATGCCTTGGGAGCTGTGCAGGGAAAGCCTCTTTCCATCTCAGCTGAGGCATTAGGCTCCATTTGCTGTTCTCACTGTGATAGGTGCCATTTCCAGAGGGTGAAAGGGCAGCTCCTCCATGCAAAAAGGAGCACGTGGGACTTAAAATATGCCAAGCCCCGTTGCTGAGCATCTCTTGGTATCATCTTCTACCAGCAACCCCTGATGGGGAGATTTCCAGGAGGATTAAACTGCAAAAAGCCTTTTCCAGCATCTGCTGCTGGAAGAGAGGAGGTTGCTATGGCAACCACATCTGGCCTATTCACAGGAGTTTTATAAGGAGAGAAACAAATAAAAAACAAAGCAAAAACAACATGGGCGGCGCACAAAGGAGAAGTGACTTTGTCTGCCTTCATCAAAGGGACAATCAGAGCAAGGAGGAATAATCCAGCCTGGCTGTTTGTTTGTGTCCCTGTTTGCCACCAGCATTCCAGGATTCCCTGCAAGGCCAGGGGCTGGGACATGGGGAGTTTAGCAAGGAGGGGAGGATCCACAGCTGTAATTTGTGTGGGGGTGTGTGTGCTGTGGGTGCCTGGGGTTTCCTGGGGGTTCCCAGATTCCCAGGGCAGGGCTGGAGCAGGTCCCAGGCACCCCTGGCCACAGTGGAGTCTCCCAATTCCAGCCATGGGGTCCCTCCCTCGCCTGCATCCTCAAAATCTGAGCTGTGCTAAGGAATGTGGCTTCTCCATGGGGCTGGGGCCAACAGAGCCCAGGGGTTGATAAAGTATCAGAGTGATCAAGTTTTTCCAGGGAAAACAACTGAAATGGATGGGGAAGATCCCAGACCAGTGTGAACTCTGGTGTTCCACACACTTTAAGGAGCATTTCCTGCTGCAGCACAGCCCAACACAAGGCTGGGCCATTGCTCTCCCTGCCCCAGGAGGAGATGGGTTTAGCAGGAATGTTGTGGGGAAGGACCAGGGATGGGTCAGGCACCTGCTGTTCCCCAGCTTTGGGAATGGTCTCAACTTTTAACCGGAGAAATTGTGCTGGATGGTCTTGGAGCCAATCTTTTCTTCAGCTTCATTTGAATTTCAGGGCAGAACTGCAGATATTTGTGATGGTTCCAAGCCAGCACATTTGGAGCAGGGTCTGGAGAGGATCCATGGTGGAGAGAGGCACGTGTGAACCTCTGGCAGCTGAGCACTTCATCATGGCAACGCACTGGGGACAGGCAGAGCTTTTCCAGGACACACATGAGGTGCCTGGAGGTCCAGGACTTCCATGCCAGGAGCTCAGGGAAGCTGAATCCAAGTCCTGGCAGCTCTGCTGTGAGTCCATTACACACTGGACACAGCGGTGGGACACAGAAGGGCAGTAATTCACTCAAGGACATAAAATACAATGGGATCAGGGGATTGATCTGTGCTGGCTCCTCCTCCACACCCACAGGATGGCCCAAAGGCTGATCCAGAACCCTGTGCCACGAGGCACCAGGGTTTGTTCCCAAGGCCAGGCAGGCAGGGTCACCCCAAAGATCCCACACACCACCCCTGCCCCATCCAAACACGGAATATTTCTGTCATTTTCAGGAACACACACACACACAATTTACCATCTGGCCTGGAATTCTTTATGCTCTGAGCTCGATGCAAATCAGCCCAGCTCCACTAATTGCTGGGATGTTAATGATGCTCACACCGAGGCCGGGCTGGCTGAGCAGGGCAGTGCCAGCTCTGCACCACGCCACTTTCCTGCAGCCTGCCAGTGCCATGGCCCCACAGGCCTGCTCCCTGCCTTGCCAGGCAGGATTCACACGCCTTGGGATGCTCACAGAACCTAAAATGCAAAGGTGACAGCAAAAAGAGCTCGGAAAAGGAAAAAAGAATGGTGATGTGAAGCAGGAATTGAGCCCTGCAGATAAGCTGACCTATAAATGCCTCGGAGTGGAGAGGGTAGGTAGTGAAAGACCAGTGCTGGGGGAGTGTTCTCTGCAGCAGATGGGCTGAAATCCTCAGCAGCAGATGCAGACAGGGAAAATATGGGAGCCAGTGCAGGGAAAAAGCTGCTGCCTGTGGAGGGAGGCTGCACAATCAGCATCAGGATCAGGCAGGATGGACCCTGACCCTCCTGCCCAGCACCTGCAGGGCTGCTGTTGCCTCTAACAGTCACAAACACCCCACAAATAGTCACAAAGCCCCCAGGACCAGCCAGTCCTTCCTCCTTCCTTCACTGTTGTTTACACTCTTGGGCCTCAAATTTATCCTTGGTCCCAAGCTAGAAAGGAATTCTTTTTTGTCTCCCTACTCTGTGCAGAGAGCTTCCCAACCCTTCATAGAAGCCCAGAACCGTGCACTAAAACAGCACAGAATCTGAAAAATACAAAAACTAAAACTTGAGGCATCACAGGTGCCCCCAGGACCCTGCAGGGGGTGTCTGTGAGGTTTGGGGCAGCAGGACCATTCCTGGGGCAGAGAATGCCTTGCCAAGCCTTGTGCCAGGTGGGCTGTGCTGGTGCACCGCCCCTTTGGCCCCAGTTCCCCTCCCCAGCGGGGGCTGCAGCCAAAAGGTTTTGCTTTCTGCCTCATTCCCCCTTCCCAAGCTCCTCTTTACTAACCCTCTTGTCCAAGGACAGACCCTCCCCAGCTCCATGGGCTGCTTGTCCTTCCCACACCCGGCTCAACCCGGAGCTGGCGGTGCAGGGATGATCACAGAACCCTGCAGAAGCTCCCAGCCAGCACAGCAGGGCCTGGTGAGCCTGGTGAAACCCATCAGGAGCTGAGTGGGGCTGGAGCTGCCCCGCTGCTGTGCCAGTGCCCTGCAGCTCCAGCACGAGGGGCAGGGCAGGCAGGGATTGCTGCGGGAATGGGCTCTCCAGAGGGGGCTCCAGAGGGCACTCAGCCTTCGTTTTGTCTCATTTATTGCTTATTTCTGGCCCTACTGCGCTGGGAAAAGCAGCCAGAGGTGTAAAGGATTTGGCTGTGCCCTCTGGCAGAGCGGTGGGGTGCTGGATTGCTCCAGAACATCCCAGGCTGGGAGCAGGAGCGGGGCTGGCTCATCCCAATGGATCTCAAAGGAGGAGTGAATCCCAGAGGATCTTCACCCCCAGAAGCTTCTCCCTCATGCAGAGCCTCACTCAGAGTCACTCACTCGGGCACTGGCACCATCCTGACCCATCTTTCATCCCCACAGGAGGAGATGTTGCTCTGGGAGCTCAGCAGATGGGGTTGAGCAGAGAGAAAATTGCTTTTGCTTTATAGCTCAGGCAGCAGAGCTTTATTTCTCTGTTTATAACCCACCCTCATCATCTGCAAGCCCATTCCCCTCTCTGGCAGCACAAAGGCAGGCCAGTGTCACCAGCTGGCCCCTGGTGTGCCCACAGACAGCTGCCCACCAGGAGCCCGGGTTTGAGGTTAATGAAGCTGGATCTCAATCTGCATTTAGGAAAATGAGACACCAGGCATGCCCTGCTCCTCCAGCAGCCTGGCAGGGGCTGCTTGTGCTGCAGGTTTGATGAGCCCCCCTGGGCAGGGGCACAGATGCTGCGGTTGGCTCTTGGTGCCCCTCCAAGGCGGGAGGGTGTGAAAGGCAGGTCTGGAGCCACTCAGGGGATTACAGCTCTTGTGGAAGGCAGGTCTGGAGCCACTCAGGGGATTACAGCTCTCGTGGAAGGCAGGTCTGGAGCCACTCAGGGGATTACAGCTCTTGTGGAAGGCAGGTCTGGAGCCACTCAGGGGATTACGGCTCTTTAATCGCTGGTTTCAGTGAGGGCAGGGCCTCCTGGCACAAGGTCTGGTGCAAAGGTGTTGGAAAAAGCCCCAAAATGAGCTGGGTTTGCAGCATTGCAGGGGGCTGGGGAAAACCTGGCAAAGGGCAGGACTGAGGAGAGAGAGATTCCATCATTTTCTTCTGGGAGTTTTCTGGTCCAACATCTCATGAAATGAACATTTCAGTAATGCCCAGGTGGGGCAACACCTTCTCCCTGAGGCTGCTGCTTCCATCAGGCCTCAGCACCTCTGGATAAATCAGCCCACGGCTGGAAACCCCTGGGTTGGCTTCGAGGTCTGTAAACTCCCAGTTTGACTTCTTCCACGGTCCTGCAGGTCAGAATTAGCTCCCTGTCCCTTTCTGCATGGAATATTTGAGCTGTCCTTTGCCAGCAGGGAAACTGAGGCACGGGCTGGACCTTCCCTTCTTGTGAATGACATCACAGACCCTTCCCATCTGTTCCCCCTCCTGTGGAAAGCAGAGGCTCCAGCCCATCCCATCCTGCCCCAGCAGCCACCACATCTCCCTCAGGATTTGCTTAATGAAGATTAAAGAAGTGCTGCTGCCAACATGTCAGTCATAAAATCATGGAAAATAATACAAGGAACAAAGCACCGTGGCTATCAGCCCGAGTGGAAGTCTCAATTAGCAAATATATCAATCACTGATGACATCTTAAGTAGCATTTGCAGGGAGAGCATTACAGAAATGATCTGCAATTACGGCGCCGCTGGGGGCAGAACTTCCTGGGAAGTGGGGCTGCATTCAGGGAAGCACCATCCAGGCTCCCAGGGTGGGATATGTGTGGAAGTCTGTGACCCCAAGAATCGTTGCTGTGTTTAGATTTGCCAGGACAGAGGCACGGAGGATGTCCAGGCTGCCGTGGCACAGCTCCATGGAAAGGGAACATTTGCTGCTGCCTGGGGCTGGGCTGGTGCTGCAGGGACAGCACAGCTGGGTCACCCACGAGGGTTTGGCTGTGCAAAGCCTCCAAAAAGCCACGTGGACAGGTCCCATCTGGGAGCCAGAGCCCTGTGGCGCTGAGAGCAAGAGTGGGATAGTGGTGCAGCAATCCCAGCCAGCATCACCCCACTGGTGACCACCAGCTGCCCCCTGGCCGTGCCCAGGCCACTGGGGATGGAGCCAGGGCTGATTTCCAAGGCCCAGGATAAAAAGGGATTGGGAAAGGTGCTGGAACATGCACAGTCAGTTATGAATATTACTGGATTACAGCAGCTTACAGGCTCCCAGCTGGGAGCAAACCCCGCTGGGCAGCTCAGAGGTGAAGGCACAGGAGGAGCAAAGTCACTCCCAAAGCTCCTCCAGCCCTGAGATGTGCTTCTGTACACACACACCAAACACACCCCCAAAACAACAGCCACGATTAAAAAAACAACCAACCAAACAAAAAAACACAAGCAAACCGACCCACTGCTTGTTTGTTTTAAAGGAATTTGTTATGTTTTGCTCCAAGGCCCAGCTGCAAACATCCCGTTTGGCAATTGATTTCCTCAGTGGGAAGAGTCAGAACAGCAGCTTCTCCTTGCAGAAAGAGAGAAAAACACTATTTTAGGGTTTTTTTTAACAGAAACTCCAACATCTCCCACAAAAAACAAACAAACAACCATTTCCTGAGAGAAGATCTGTTTATTTTTGTTTCCAATCCCTGCCCTGCACGTTCCTGCAGACACAGGCACTGCTGGGGTGATTTCATCAGCTGCACAACCCGAGGAAAAAACTGAATGGAGGGAAGATGTGTGAGGAGAGCACAGCCAAAATATTTCTGTGCTTCAAAGCGATCTGCCAGCACCCTGGTGGGATGATGGCTTTGCCCTGTGGGGCTCCCAGCTTTTCCCTGTGCCCATGGAGCAGAGGGCAGCAAGTGCAGGACCTCTCCTGGGAGTCCCCTCCAAACCCAGGGTTTTCTGTATTGAGGAAGTTTTGCTCTCAGCTTCAAATCCTGCTTTGCTTCACCATGGGAGGATGGAGGAATTCCAGGTTTCATCTCTGTGGGTTTGGAGATGGGAAATTGTCCTGTGGGATCTGAGACCCAGCTCACAGCCTGACTGTAGAACCACAGAATCACTGAATCCCAGCACGGTTTGGGTCGGAAGGGAGCTTACAGACAATTCCAACCCCCTGCCATGGGGCAGGGACACTTTCCACTGTCCCAAGCTGCTCCAAGCCCTGTCCAACCTGGGCAGAGCACCTTCCAAGTGTTCTCTGAGCATTCCTCCCAGCCCAGCTCCTCCTCACCCAGAGCTGGGAGAGCTGATGGGAAATTTGCCCTTGGTGGTCAGGCTCATTACAACCCTCTCCAAGGATCTGCAGTGATCAAAAGAGAGGGAAATTACTCAGAGGAGCATGACAAGGAAAAATCAAGGGAGGGAGGATGGAGATGGGCAATGAGAGAGCAGGAATGAGAATTATTATCTTGAGGTGAGGAATTCACCCAAAGGTTTGGAGCTGAATTGCTGAGGGAGCCCAGAGGATGGGACAGATTTGGGGTGTCCCACAGAGGACAGTGGAGCACAGTTTGGAAGAGTTCTGAGCGCCTCTGCCTGCTCCAATCTTCCCAAGAACCTTCCTGAGAGCACCACGGGGAGGTTTGGGCAGCCTGTGGTTATCCCACACGGTGAGGGAGGTGGGGTGGAGGCCAGAGCTTGTCCCCACAGCCTCCCAGGAGGCTGATCCTGCTTTACTCTGGCACAGGCGCTGCTCTGGTGTGGGGATTCCATCACCCCGCGGGCACGGGTGCTAAATTCCTTTTAATAAATACCTAATGAGAGGCTGACAGCTACTTCTGGACTCTCAGCAGTCCCTCTGGTTATCCACCAGCTCCAAAATGCACAGCTCGGCTTCAATAATTGATGGGCCGCTAACGTGGAGCTCAGGGGGGAGAAGGGGACCCATTAATTACTGCTGGGCACAGCCCTGGCACCAAATGCCACCAGCAGAGAGCTCCTGGAATGATGCTCATTAAACACAGCAGCACGAGGGGATCCTGCCTGCCTCCTCTGGAGATGAGCTGCTGGTCAAGCAGGGAGCTAGAGCATGAAAATTAAGGTTTCTCAGGAAAATGAAGCTGTGTGTGTCACCCCATTTTTCAGGGAAATATCATATCCAGGGAGCAATAGATCCCTCTAAGTCTAAGGCTAAGCTCTAAGTCCTTGCTTTTAGCAAAAGCTCATGTAGGATTGGTGTAGGATTGATGCCACTTGTCTCCATAAAGTTGGCATTACTGAGCTGACAGAACCTCTGCAGCCTGCCCAGGCTCCCAAAAAGTCCCTCAACACTTATAAAAGGGATTTCTTGGTCCCAGCTGCATCCCTGCATCCCACGAACTCCCCAAAAACACAGGGCTCCCATCCCACGTCGCTGCTGGGGCTGATTTGATTTCCAGGCCTGAGGAACACTTGTCTTGTTTCAGCTGGTGAATAATTTATAATTTGCTTATGAGCAAAGGCAGTGGGGAGTGTGGGGAAAGGGAGGGAGAATAAATATATATTTATAAAATATGGAAAAAGCTAAAAAAAAAAATCATAATAATGCCCAAACCACCCCTGTAAACTGTTCCTTTGATCTAATCCAGAATAAATTATACATAATGGAGCTGGATGGGTTTGCTTGCCGCTAGCATGAATAAAAAACCAGAAAGAAAGAGAGCAAGCCAAATCATCTGAGCTAATAACAATGTGCCCACTGTAGATGCTTCATCTGGGATTATTTTGCAGCAGCCAGCACAGATTTCCATGGAAAAGAAAGTAATTTTTTAACTGGGGGGTGCTGTGCCGGCAATGAGCTGTGGTAATGCTCCAGGATGCCTGGAGCAGCCAAGGACATTTTTCTTTTTCATTCCCCAATTTCTTCCACTAAGGGATCTGGAATCACCAGATCTTTCAAACTTTGCTACAGGCCATGGGGCAGATGCATTTTCCAAACTTCTAGAATTCCACAGATCCATCAAAAAAAAAAACAACCCATCTTTTTATTTACAAAGCAGATACACAGGAAAGTGTTGAGAACTCCAGATTTTTTTCCCAATGCCTTCACCCTTCCTCCTCTTCCTTCTCTCTTCTCCCTCGCTCCTCCTTCCCTCTCCGATTGAAGTGAGGTGAGGCAGCTCCTCAGCACTGATTTGTCCTGAAGAGCTCCACTGATGGCTCCAGGATGCATATCCATCAGGAAACACAATCTATAAAGAATTCCCAGCCACCTTGGGAGCCAATTCCCATCCAGAGGCTGCAATTCACTCCCATTCACAAGTCCTGCTACACGCCTGCACTGACTTCCTCAGGCTGAGGAAGGTATTGAGACCACAGCCAATACTCCAAAAATAAAATTTTTCCCTCAGGTTTGGCTTTAGCATCCAATTAAAATTCCTACCAGAACTCCCAGCCCTTTGGAAGGTGCAATTCCAGAGGCAGGGAGTGAGCCGGGTGCTGCTGTAGCACAGCCAAGTTGGCCACTGACCACAAACGCCTCCTCAAATTTACAGTTTTGTCATGAAATAAGACAGAGATGGCCAGTGGCAAGTGGGAATGACTTTGGAAAGAAGAAAAGGCTCCTGAAGGTCACTTGGATGTGGCCTCTCCCAGCAGGGCCAAGGCCGAGGCCTTCGAGACCCAGCAGAGCCTTCAGGAGAAATCATCCTGCTGTCTTTTATTTGGAAGAAAAGCCCCATGTTTTCCTTTTGGATGCTTATTTGGGGAGCAGGGAGAATTCCATCCTCACGTGGGTGGCCCCATGGCTGTGGGGACAAGCTCAGCTTCACTCCCTGCACCCGGAGCTCCCCACAAGCTCCTCTCCCCTGATCGCCTTTCAGAAAATTCAACACCCACGCCAAAAACCGACACAAGCAGGGCAGAGTGGAATGTCTGGCGTGTGAAGTGGTGCTGCACATCAACATCTGCACGAGGGGAATGTGCTGCTTCACAGCTCGTTTAGCTGTGACCCCCTTTTTCACCGTTCCAGTAGTCTGTTTGTTTATTTGTTCACAGCTCTCTGCGAAATCCACCTGGAGGGAATTCTCTTCCCTCCTCCCATCCCAGATCCAGCAGCGAGGCTGCTGTGTGCCTCTGAATCAGAGGAGATTCAGAGGCATACAGGGTGTCCAGAGAAGCTGTGGCTGCCCCTGGATCCCTGGAACTGTCCAAGGTTGAACAGAGCTTGGAGAAACCCGGGATAGTGGAAGGTGACCCTGACCACAGCAGGGCGTTGCACTGGATAGATTTTAAATCCCTCCCAACCCAACCCAAGATTCTGTAACAAGCCTTGTCCCATCATCACCACACTTTGGGAGGGCACCCACAACCTCGAAGCTGCCCAGGAAGGACCAGATCAAAGCAGTGCCCAAAACCTTCATGGCTTCAGACAGGGCTGGCTGCGCTCTAGGATGATCCAGCTGCTTGTTTGCCCAGCTAAAACACCGAGATGTGCCTCGGACCCACCCAAGGGTGGCAATTTCCACTCCCTTCAGGTTGAGGGGTCCTGCTCTCGAGGCAGAGATGTGTCACTAATTGGTACCCGAGAGTGCTCAAAGGAAATCTCAGCTCTGCAGTCAGGGCTGGAGGAGAGTGGAGCTGTGGAGGGAGGCGAGCAGAGCTGCAGCGCCCCGGAGATCAATCACAATTATAAAACCAGTTACAAGGAGAGGGCTGCTCAGCGAGGTCACTTCAGGGTGCTCTTATTAGGGATGTCTATTAGGGAAGAGGCTGATAATGGATGGGAGGCTGCCACATGAGCTAATTATAAGCATCACATGGTGGCTCAGGCTCAGCTACTCCCTGCCAGGACCTTGCTTTGCTCCAAGTCCCAGCTCCTTGCTGGAGGTGCCACATTTTCTTGGAGAAGCTGCAGATGTTCCTGCAGCATCCATGGGTTGAGTTGTGCCCATCCTTTGCCATGTACAATCTAATCAGCAGGAAATTGGCTTCTAAAATAGCGAGGGGTGAGAGCTTCCCACTGCTCGTGGTGCGGCTCAGCACAACCAGCCCCTCCTGGATTCATTTAGCCACGTTTGGGGTTTTGCTTTCTTTAAAGCTCTGCCTTTGCTTTTTGACTTTGTAACAGCTTTGGTTTGGCTTAAATGCAGTTTTTATCAAATTCCTTGATCTACTGGGAAAACACAGCCCCCAGCACCAGGCTGGCAGCAGCCAGCTCTGCTCTTTTGTGCCCTCACAGCCCACCATGCCCATGCACCACTGAGATGGCTCCAGCCTGGAAAAGCAGGATGGATCAAGAGCTTTGGCTGAGTTCTTCACATGAAGAAGCCCCAGGGTGAAGCTGAGCTGGTTGCAGAGATCAGTTTAACTCCCACACTGTCCTAATAGTGGAGGGCATGGGGCAGAAATGATTTCTAGGCTGAATTTTTGCCCTATCATGAGCTGCACCTGCTCTGTGTGCCTGGCACGGGCTCAGCACGGGAACACCATGGCCCAGGTTCCTGAGGACAAGGAATTGCATAACACCCACCCCAGCCAGCCCTGGATCAGCTCCCCAGATGGAATAAATCAAGAGAGATCCATCGAGGTCAATCCTGGCCAATTGTATCCACTTAATCTCCTCTCAGGAAGCACCACTCAATCGATGTGCAGAGCTCCTGCCTCCTCCACAGCCCTCTCAAAACCTCTTCCCAAAAGGACTGGAATAGAAACCCTTCCTGCAGCGGCTCCTCTCTGAGTGCCTGAGCTTCAGCCCAGCTGGGGCAGAGCCAAGCTGCCCCAAAAAACAGATCTGGGGTGGGCATCCAGTGGGAAACTGAACCAGCTGCCCGGAAAAACATCAGCTTGTTGCAGAGGGACACAGGATTTATTTTCCATTTTATTTGCCTGAAATGGCTGGGGCTGGGCTGGAAAGAATGGACATCTGGGACAAAGGGTTCTTGATAATTCATATTCCAGGATGGTCCTGCTCCCAGCCCCAGCGGGGTTCTCATATTTAATTAAAAATTGTAAAATATTTATCTCTGTTAAGTGCTCTCCCTCCCCAGCCCCCGTCCCCATTTTAGAGTGAAGGGGATGGAGCAGGGAAGGGATATTTATGTGGATCCTTTACAAACAGTGAAATAATCAACAAATTGAAGATTAAGGCCAGGTTATTTTTTTTCTGGGGATGTTTCCATCCCAGAAACTGCTGCAGCAACTCCCAGATTTAAAGCAAAGCACAAAACAAAGTGGTGGGGAGTCTCAGGGTGTCTCTGGGGCAGAGGGGTGACCACAGGCACTGCTCCCCATCCCTGTTCCCTTCCATCAGCCTCCAGCCCTACTTCCACTAAAGGCTGACCCCGGGGCTTTGATGGACACATCTTTCAAAGGATCCTATCCAGCCCTGTTAGATGTTTTATTCAGTTTTTATAAATGTTTCGTGCTCTAAGAGAGTAAATGAAGAGTTTGGGGCTGTGCCAAGGGGTCTCTTTTCTGTTTCTCTTGGCAGTAAATCAGCTTTCAAATTATTATTGCCATAAGGAAACACAGTACTCAAATGCAGGTCTCTCTCCCTTTCATCTCCTCTTCCCTTCTGCTGATTGCCTCTCTTTTAAAAGCAGATGGGCACTGGCCCTCCCCACCACTCCCTCCCAGTTTTGGGGAGGTGACAATTGGATTTTCACAAGTCAGTGCTGTGGAGGATGGAGGGGTCCTTTTTTCTGTCCTTGCATTTCCCATTTCAAGGCAGGATCTGGTGCAGAGAAAAGGCAGAGATGGAGCAGAATTAAGGCCCTGGAACATCACCTCGTGTGCTTGGCTCCACACACCTGCCTGAGCTGCTGCAGAACAGAGGAAAAATCCAGGTGGCATGGCCGGGAAAGAAGCATTAAATCCCAGGGGCTGGAATTGCAGCAGGCCAGGATCCGACAGCAATCCTGGGGCTGAATCACAGCTAAAAAGAGAAAAGGTTGCTCTGAGGAGCATTTTTAGACAGCTCACGAGGGGCTGGGGTCAGATTCCCAGGAGACATAAATTGACGTGGTGGCATTAAATCCCCGGCAGCTCCTCGCGCCCCGGAGCGCTGACCCGCTCACCCCCGAGCTCCCAGCCTTTATTAAAGCCAGCCTCGGGAGATGTGGCTGGCATGAAAAAGCACTGGAGATCTGCATGGATCAAATTCCCTGAAACAAATGGCTTTGGTGGGGCAAAAGTTCACGTCGGAGCGGCCCTGGGGTGACTCGGGGAAGGTTTCAGGAAGGTTTCAGCACCGTCAGCGCTGTGCCCTGGTGCTCCCAGGGGTGAGGCAGGAGCTGAGCTGGGCTGATGGCAATGGGAACAGCCTCTCCTGGGAGCCCAGGCTGCTGGGTGCCAGCTGGGCTGGCAGGATTTGCCATGGGGCTCGCACCAAAAGGAGCAAAGAGGGGGACACTTCCATTGGATCAGGGGAGAGGAGCTTGTGGGGAGCTCCGGGTGCAGGGAGTGAAGCTGAGCTTGTCCCCACTGCCATGGGGCCACCCACGTGAGGATGGAATTCTCCCTGCTCCCCAAATAAGCATCCAAAAGGAAAACATGGGGCTTTTCTTCCAAATAAAAGACAGCAGGATGATTTCTCCTGAAGGCTCTGCTGGGTCTCGAAGGCCTCGGCCTTGGCCCTGCTGGGAGAGGCCACGTCCGAGTTCAGACCTTCAGGGGCTGGAAAAGGCTTTGGTGACCACTCCAAGTGGCCATTCCTGGCCTGTCAGCCTGGGGGGGCATCCAGAGAACCCCTCCCCAGGATGATTCCAGCCCAGCTCCCTCTGGAGCTGGTGGGATTTAAAGTTTGGCAGGATCAGAGCGAGCTCCCAGCTCCTGGAAATAACTCCTCCAGCAGCACTCCATCAATCCCAGCCCCTGCACGGCCAATTGCTCTTTGTGTTTCCTCCCAATGCACTGCAGCACATGTACATACACAGAGAAACACAAACAGGGATAAATTACCTTCCAGGCAAAGCCTGAGGACTTCAAAATTGCTGAAAAATCAAAGCACATTCCAGGGGGGAAACACAGTAAATTGGAAGGGGGAAAAATGCAAATGAGAGTCTTTTAATAAAACCAGAGCCAGAGAGAAAGCTCAGAGCCCTTTCAAGATGTTCATGAAGGGAGTGGCAGCACGGCCCCTGGGGGCACAGAGGACTTAATGCCCCCAGCCATTTTCCAGATGGAGGTGGATGTCAAAGCCAGCACAAATCACCCATCCCATGGAGGGAGGGCATTTGGGGTGCTCTCCTGGGCTGCTGGAGAAGCAGAGATCTCCCAGCACTGAATGTGGCTGAGGATGGCTCTTCCAAGTGAAGCAACAACAAAAAAAGGTGTTTTCTAAATGAAAAATATAAATCTAAAGTGCAACCTCAGCCTCCTCCACTTCAGAGTGATGAGGTTTTAATGCTGGAAGACAACCAGCAGGTGATGGAGAGGAGGAGGCTGAGGCTGAATTCCCTGGTGGGAGCACGAAGCCCTTCCCGCTGCCCTGCCGTCGGAGCTGGGATCGATACACCCAACGCTGCAGCCAGGGTGGCTGTAAAACACTCGCTTCAATTACTCACCAGCACAAGCCAGCCCAGACTAAAGACCTGCAGCTTCCTGGGGTTGTTGTGGGAGCCTTAGGAAGGGCCCTGGTGGCTTTGTCCCTGCCCACCCTGACAGGGTCACCACGCACAGGAACCTGCCTGGGGCCACCACGGCTGTGACAGCAGTGTGACGGTGTTTTCACTCCAGACCCAGCCTGCTGCTGCATTTCCAGTCAGCCACAATATTTTCCTGGCTAATCTCAGCAAAGTTGGAGTTGGGATGGAGATCGATGCGTGGAATGGAATATGTTGAGATATATTCTGAATACGTCGCCGGGAGCGTTTCATGACGGGAAGGCAGCAATGACTCCAGCAGTGTTTTTCCCCAGCCTCAATCTTGGCACATTTTGGCTTTTCCTCCCAAGGACCCATTAGTCACTGCCTTGAATATAAACCAGCCCAAGCAGCCAGATCCTTCAGTCTTGCAGAGATCCCCCACATTGTAATTCCAAAATAACACCACACTCCTTTAATGATCAATAGCAATTACTAAGTCATTTATATCCAATAAAGGCTCCAGCAGGAGGTCTGGGTGATATATTACTATATAAATTCACACTATGAAGCAGATTAACAAAGCATTATGAAAAGCAAGCTTATTATTTGCATGAACATGAGGCTCAAGAGCTAATTGAAGCAATCCAGCAAAATGTCAATGACTCCTTTTGTATATGAAATATTCATTAAAGGCAAGCACTTATTCGTGAGCGATTGTTTATTTATACCTTTTCATTTGCATTCTGCTATAAAACTGGCTGCCTTTCCATTAGGGCACAGCCAGCATCACTTTTCTTGGGAATCTCAGGGACTTGGAAATTGCCTCCTGTCTGCAGAGAGCAGCGGGGGATTTTTCTCAGGCAGTGGATGCATCTGATAGATCAGGGCTGATGGGGAGGGAAGGGGAGCAGCTGCAGAAGTGATGAACATCCTCGTGCTTCCTCATCCTCCCTCTGCTCTCTTCCCTCTTCCCTGGTGCTCAGGGATGGAGGTGGCTTTGGAGGAGCCTCATTTGGATACTCCAATTCCTGGCAGCGAGACCTGGGGGAATTGCCAGTCTTGTGATGCATTTTTCCTGGGCATTAATTCAATCTTTTCATATTTATTTTATTATATTTTGACTTCCGTATTTTACATTTCTTAATGCTAACAAGCAGCATTTTCCCCACTGTGGGGTGAGGGACCCCTCTGCTCCCTCCAGACCCGCCCTGGGCACGGCCCACAGGGATGGATGCACAGCTTTCCCTGGATTTATGTCCACTGAGGATGCTGTGGGTGACACCATGAGGTGCCACCCCTCTCTTGGCACCTCCCCACGGGGTGAGCCCGAGGCTGGCAGGGCACAGCCTTGGAAAGGAGCCATTCCCATTCCCTCTCCCCAAAACCACTGGGAATTACTGGAGATTACTAGAAATGGATTTGGTTTCATTTCCTCTTGGCATCGTGTCCAAACACCAGGGCAGCAAGCAGTGATGGGGGTGCAAAGATCCCACAGATCCACGGGGAAAACATCCCAAAGAAAGGGAAGGACTTGAGCCCCTCATGCCCTGTGCCCCAGGGAGGAGGCACAGTGGGATCCCAAGGCTCTGGGCACCCTCTGCCTGCTGCTTTCTCCAATTTAAGCCCCAAATGAAGTTTTTCCCAGCCCATCCATTTGCCAGGACAGCTCCTGGGCTACAAATCAATGCAACACCGCATCTTATTTGCTCTGCAGCCAGCTGAGCAAAACAATGTAGCACCAACAGAGACATGAATCTCCCTCATTTGTCTTCCGCTGGAAAAATTTCAAGGCTGGAGCTTTTTTTCTGGCTCTCTGGCAGCACTGTCAGGAGGGTGACGTGTTAGGAATGGCTGGATGGGGGCTCAGGATTTGTTTTCTCTGTGATTTCCTCGCTCTAAATTGCAGCTTTACTCACACAGGTCCCCAGGAGCCAGAGACAAATGTTTGACCAACTGCTTAGGGCGGGACGTGAAGATCAATCTTGGGTCCCTGCTCCGAGGGAGGCGGCAAGGGAGATGGAATTACAATCACACTGAGGGGAAATGCCTCTGAAAGACCCCATGGGTGGGGATTGCCTCTTGGGACTCGGGATTTGCTCCTCCACAGCACTGGAAGGTGCAGGGATGAATTTCCCTGGAGGAATAAGAGGCATCCTCTGCCCCTGAGCAGAGTTCTCCCTCTCCCTGCTGTGAGAGGGAGACACCCGACCCCAAAAATCCCACTGGACACTCCCTTCCCGACAGCACCTTCTGGGGATTGCAGCCACAGGCATTTCTTGGAGTATTTCACTGCTCCCTGAGCTCTGTTCCCATGGAGGGGCTGCCCAGACCCCATCCCAGCACTCAGCCAGCCACAGAATAAATCAGACTCTTAGCTGAGCCTTCCCAAAGCTGTCAGGCTCAACCAGAGCAGTGAAACCCCAAAGAAGAGCCCAGGAGGTACCCCAGAATCCTCCCAGGTGGGAGCAGAGCCTCCAGTTCCCAGGAAACACCCACTCCTCCATCCTGCCCCTCACAGCCACTGCTTCATTCCAGTGAATTCCAATTCGTTCCTGCTGCTGCTTTCTCAGCTGAGATTTCCAGCAGCAGAGATTTCCAGCAGCAGAGACTTCACCCCATCTCTGGCAGTGCCCAGCGAGCTCCGTGCTCTCCACAGAGGTGGAACTCGGCAGGGCAGAGCACGATGGAAAATCCCTGTTCCTGCTGTGGGAGCCAAGCCCTGGGAGCAGCAGCCAGCACTAGGATGCTCGGGATCAGCCTGCCAGGATGCAGGGGACGAGCCTGACAGGGAAATCGTGGCTTGAACCTGCCCAGGCATGCCCGGGATGCACAAACCCGAGGATTTGGGGCACCACGCGGTCCCCTGCATCACCAACTCATCTCAGCCCCGAGCCCTGGGAGTTCCCGACGCTGTTCGAGGCTCAGCCGTGGGAAGGGAAGGATGTGAGAGCTGCCGGAGCACCGTGAAAGCGCTGACAAAGCGCGCTGGCTGCGCCCTTAATGGCTTTTAAATCACTGAGGTTCAACAGGAAAAAAACAACCCCTAATGTTTACTCACACTTGCGCAGCTTCTTATTTGCATATAATTGCTTCCTGTCACAACACTCCATCCAGAGCCTCTTAATCCCGGCGATCAGAGGAGCCCTGCGCAGGGAATGCCAGAAATAAAGGCTGGGATGCCTCGGGGGCCGTGTCCTGTGGCGGAGCAGGGAGCGACAGGGACATCCCAGCACGGGATTCGTCCCAGAGAGAAACACAG
>VXBQ01015059.1:172097-187860 GCA_013400175.1 Phainopepla nitens | reverse complement strand
TCCCGGGATGGGTGTGAGCCCCGGGATGGATCCAGGCTCCTGGGAGGATCCTGCTGCTGCTGCCCAGCCCGTGCCCATTCCCTTCCTGGGATGAGTGTGAGCCCCGGGATGGATCCAGGCTCCTGGGAGGATCCTGCTGCTGCTGCCCAGCCCATCTCCAGCCCCAGCACCACTGCCAGAACACAGCAGCAGCGCCCATAGATCTTTTTTTAATTTGAAGAACGAACAGTTTCCAGGAACTGCTCCAAAGTTAGAAACAATATGATGCTGCTGGTGAATAAGTCATGAGGGCTGAAGCCTAAATCTACATATTTATGTGCACACTCCCTCATGCAGGGCGATGATTTATATAATTTATACCAGTGAGAACACTCCCATGCCACAACACAGCCCTGCCAAGGGTCCTAGGCTGGGCTGTGCCCCACAAAAGCCAAGCTGCCACCCCAAAATCCTTATGGAGGCTGGCACTGACCCTCCCAACCTCGACCCACTGCCCAGGTGGCTTTTGGGACACACAATCCTGCCCTCAAACCCATGTTTGCCACCTCCCAGTGCTGCCAAAAACACCGACAGGATCTCTCCTGGTAGAGAAACTGAAAATATTGCCAGTCAATGATATCTCAGAGCAGGGAAGTCAGCAGAGATCTATTTTCATACACTTTCCATATCAACGCTTATTAATTTTTTTTCCCCTCTTTTTTGCTTTTTTAATTATTGAAAGTTTCTGCTTCAAGAAGCTCCCCCGTTCTCGGGGGGTGGGAAAATTACGTTAAAATAGGCCTTTTGCTAATCTCTGCCTTTTAATGTGCAGCGGAGCTGCGCAGTTATCCTTGGGAAAGCTGGATCCCAGAAACATCAGAAAAGTCTCGTGTGCCTCCAGGGTCTGCCTGCCACCTCCCCACCACGAGAGCAAGCGAACCTAATTAAATTGTAAAATTGCAACTGGCACTTTTCCTTTATTTTTCCCTTTTTTCACTCAGCGCTCGGCTGTGCCTTTAATTACCACCTTCAATTATGTGTCACTTCAAGGCCCGAGTCCCACTTTTGAAAACCCTTTTTTGCTTCAATCAAGGGGAGAAAAAAAAAAACAAAAAAACAAACCTGTGGAAAACACGGAGGGGGTGGCTCAGGTGTGGAAGCTCCAGCTTAAGTTTAACCCGTGCTGGAACGCTTTGCAAGGCTCAGAGCAGCTCTGTGCCTCAGTTTCCCCTCTGCCCCTGGGGCTGGCTTGGTGCTTTTTTTTAGGATGGGATCATCGCTGCCCTGCCAGGACATGGTCAAACCCTCTCAGTGTCTTGCACAAGCACAGATTTGGGGGCACACAGAGCCCCAAGCTCCTCCTGCTGCGGGAGGAGATCCTCTGTCCTCTCCCCCAGCTGCACAAATGCCCCCAGAGGCATTCCCGCCTGCCCAGGACCCCCCTCTGAAGGAGTTTAAAGCCTTTTCCTGAGGAAGGGCTTCCCGAGAGGCGGCTCCCCGGGCAGGAGAGGTCTCGCCCCGACCACAGGAACACCGAGGGCTCGGCTGGAGATCAAACGCCTTCGCTGGCCTCGCTCAAAGCAGCCGGGGCAGCGCTGAGAGCCGGGGCTGCCTCTCCCAGCGCTGCCTCCTCCTCTCCTCCTTCCTTCTGAAGCGCCTCCGAGCTTTCATGTCTCCGGCAGTGCCCCCTCCCTGGCCGGGAAAACCCGAAAGTGGAATTAAAACCGCTCGGAGACGCTTGTGCCGGTGAGGCAGACCTGCCTGTCCCTGCACGGAGGAGAGGATGGGGAAAAGGACATTTGGGGTGGCTCTCAGCGCTTCTCTTCATGGGGTGCTGAGCGGCAAAGCGTTCAGGGATCGTCCCGAGGGAATTCCCACACTGGGGAGCTGCAGGAAGCCCCTGGGTGAGGTGTGACTGACCATCCCAAGGGAATTCCCATATTGCAGAGCTGCAGGTGGCTCCTGGATGAGGTGTGGCTGACCATCCCAAGGGAATTCCCACACTGGGGAGCTGCAGGAGGCTCCTGGATGAGGTGTGACTGACCATCCCAAGGGAATTCCCACACTGGGGAGCTGCAGGAAGCTCCTGGGTCAGGTGTGACTGACCATCTCAAGGGAATTCCCACATTGCAGAGCTGCAGGAAGCCCCGGGGTGAGGTGTGACTGACCATCCCAAGGGAATTCCCACACTGGGGAGCTGCAGGAAGCTCCTGGGTCAGGTGTGACTGACCTCCCAAGGGAATTCCCACATTGCAGAGATGCAGGTGGCTCCTGGATGAGATGTGACTGGCCATCCCAAGGCAATTCCCATATTGCAGAGCTGCAGGTGGCTCCTGGGTCAGGTGTGACTGTCCCCTGTGCTGGCAGAGGGGTGAGCACAGCCAGTGCCTGCAGGGAATCTGCCCCTGATGCTTCCGATGTCTCCTTGGCTCCCTCTCAGCCCCAGCCCCTGTGGGAGTGGGAGATGGGCTCTCCATCCCAAACACCTTCCTGTGTTTCCTCTGAAAGCTCCCGACCTGACTCTCTGGTTTTGGGCACTGCAGGTGGGCAGATTCTGCCTGCTCCAGCTCTTTGTGGGAGATCTAGGGGAAAAGAGAAGGAAAAAACTTGTGTGAGGAGCAGAGAGGAAGAGGAAATGTTTCCTGGGAATGAAAGAAAATTCCTTCGTGGCAATAGAGGAAGGGGAACTACAAGGACTAGCACAGACAGGAGTCAGGAGCAATTAAAAGTGCCTGGATTGCCTCCTAGGAACCCCTGATAATGGTCTGGGTGCTCATTAAAGAGATATAATTAGGACTGTGAAGCCACTGATGAGCCACTCTGCATCCCCAGCATCACGATGTCCACACGGGCAGCTCCTGCTCCCCCTCTCCTCTCAGCAAGTCCCTGCACAGCCCAAATCCTGCAAGGGCCTGCCCAGCCCCTCAGAACCAGAGCAGGGTTAGATGGGATATTGGGGAGAAACCCTTCTCTGTGAGGGTGCTTAGGCCTGGCTCAGGGCGCCCAGAGCAGCTGTGGCTGCCCCTGGATCCCTGGCAGTGCCCAAGGCCAGGCTGGATGGGGCTTGGAGCACCCTGGGACAGTGGAAGGGGGTGGGACTGGATGGGTTTTAATGTCCCTTCCCACCCAAACCCTTCCACGATTCCATGATTAACCCTGAGGGCAGCCCAGCCCTGGCAGGAGCAGGTTAACACGTGGCAGAAATAATTGCTCACCCCCAGCTCCACGTGACCCTTGGGCAGCTGAAAACCAGCACCACAAAGATGGGCTGGATTGTTGGAACACACGATGAAAACCCTTGGGTGAGCTTGAACCCAACAGGGTGTTGTGATGCCTAATTAATTTATGTCCAAAAGCACTTTGAGGGTGTCAGATGAAAGAGGTTATTATAGGGTTGCACAGAGATCCTTTATCCCACAAGCTGGAAGCGGGAACAGCCCCAGCCATGCTCCCACTTTAAAGAGCACGGGCAATTAGCACAAAGCCCACTGATGAATAGCAGCTATTTTATTTTTTCATGTTCTGGAAATGAGGCTGCATCTTCTGGTGATGACACATTGTCCTGGCACAGGAGGACAGGGAGGAGGAGAAGTTCCTGGTGAAAAACAGGGAGCTAATTATTCCCTCCTAAAAGCCTGCAATGAGTTTGGACCTAAATCCTCCTTTCCCTGCAATGCCCCTGGGAGAGTTTTCCTCTGCTCCAGCACCCCACTGAGCTGATTTAGGGTGTCTGGGGCTGTCCTAAAACTGCAGTTTTTTGAGGAGGGATGAAAGGATTCATCAGAAGGCGAGGGGAGGTTTGAGGAGCTCTGCCTCACCAGACTGGGCAGCCCAAGGGAGCCAGGCTCACATCCCACCCCAGAGAGTCCCAGGATCCCCTGAGCTCCTCCGGTCCCTCTGCTCAGAGCCCCATGCCCATCTCCTCCTGTGGGGTTTTGGAGCAGGCAGCTGTTTTGGGTACCCTGGGACAGTGGGTGCCACCACTCAGGAGATCTGTGAATGGCCAGAAATCAGAATTTTCCTGCTGAGATAGGAAAACGGTTTAGAAATCAGTCCCAGCCCCAGGTGCTGAGTTGTTTCCTCTCTCAAGCCAGTGAGGGCAGGATTAAACCCTTTCACATCACACTTTATGGCTGTAGATTTAGGGAATTACAACCTGAAGGATGAATTCCTACCTCGTCACCCTCGAAAAACCCCCTGGAGAATTAAATACACCCCCAGAGTTTGAGTACGGGGGAGCTACCCAGGGACAAGGACAGGGACAGGAGGCACCGAGGGCAGGGATCTGCTCAGCTTTCCCTGCTGTTCCTCTGCTGTGCTGTGGCAGGGTTTGTTTAATTGCAGCTCCACGGCAGAGATAATTTGTAGGTATGAAGCTCGTCCTGGTGGGCGTTCGTTTTTGTTGGCTGTTTGTGTGAGCAGGCTGAGTCCCTCCTCCCAGGCTGAGGCTTCCCAGCTGCTGAGACACCACAGGGAAAGCACTCATCCAGCTGGGAACACCCCTGCCCCACAGCTGGGGGGCTCAGGGATGGGCCCTCCTGCTCCCTCTGTGCCAGGAGGAAAAGTTCCCCCCCCGAGGGCACGACTTGCTGGTGCCCACTTTTATTTGTAGGATGGAGGATTTGGCTGCTTGGGGCCCCCCAGCACCCCATAGCGTGGGTTTCTGAGTGGGGAGGTGTCGTGGATGCAGTTGCCATGGAAAATTAAAACTCCCGTCAAGATGCAGAAGGAGCTAATGAAATAATTAACAAGTAGCAAAAATAAAAGAGGAGGAGCGTGGTGGGGCTTCTGCTCTGCTGGCCAAGCTGTGGAGAGGAACTGACCCTGAAAGCAAAGAGATGGAAAAAGCAGGGAAATAAAGCCCATCTAAATGTGGGGCTGGGATTGCTTGAGTTTTGTTTTGCTTTCTGTCCAAAAAGCAGAAATGATAACTCCAGGACAGAGAGAAGGAAGAGCACAGCTCCCTTCTGACCCAGCTTACAGGGCAGCTGGGGAGGGACAAGCAGCCCTTGCTCCTCAGGATGGGCCCACAGGATGGAGAGCCCTTGTGGCTCCACAGCACCTGCAGCCACAACTGGGATAGGGCATCTGAAAATTGGGGTACACTGAGAGGGGAGCACTGCATTACTGTGAGACACTGTCATGGAAGAACCAGTTTTTAGAAATTACCAACATCCCCGTGGCAAAAAGGCACCCACAGGAACACCAAGTGCCTCTGTGGGGTCTCAGAGGCAGCCCTGAGCAGGGCTGTGCCTGGACACCCCACTCCCCTGCCAGCAGAAGGCTCCTTCCCACCCTGCCACGAAGCACAGCACCAGATATATCTCTGCACCAATTTATGCAGCACGGCAAGGCGCTCCCTCCATCTCCCCGAGACACCAGTTGGCAGATCTGTGCTGTGAATGTCACAGCAGTCTTTCATAACAACTTCTCCCACCATCCCATCAAGTGCAGGGAGACGGGAGTACCATCTGCCGGGAGCTGAGCGCATCCCTCCCTCGCCAGAGAAACCCTGACACCCTTCCTGGGCCCACTCAGCCTCTCTCGGGGTGGAACAGCCACACTTGAGTCTCCCAAGCCTCTCCTTGCAGGCAAACAGGTCCTTTTTGTGCCCCCCTCCATGTCTGCAGGGATGGTGCTGGGGGTGAGGGTGAGCAGGAGTTCAAGCAGCTCCTGCTGGGTGTCTTTAGCCCTGAGATCTTCTCCAGGGAAAAGCATCAGTAGGATTGTCTCTGTCTACAAGACTCCTTCCCTAAAACAAGGAGTGGCAGCACTTGGAGCTGTCAGGGATGAAAGACACTGTAATCTGATTTTCTCAGGCAGGAGAGTGTCACTCCCCAGGGGACGAAGGTCTGATCTCTGCCCAGAGCCAACCTCTGAGACAAGGGAGCCACAGCCAGGCAGTGCCAGGGAGAGCTGGATCACCTGGAGAGGATCCCAGCCCGTGTCACCTCCCAGGCCACGTCCCCAGGGAGGGAGGGAAGGGTCTGAACCAGCAGCAACCAAAGGTTTATCCCAGCTTTGAAAGGCAGAGAGGGAGCAGTGAGAGGAACAGGGCATCTGAATCCACAGCTGTGGATACAAGGAAAACCAGGTTTCCAAATGCTTTTCAAAGCTGATTCAAAAGTGTTTCTTAAAGAAAACACTTGAACAGGAGCAGGGATCTTTGCAGGAGCGCTGGGCATGGCTGGGGTGGCAAAGCAGCAGCAGCAAGGCAGTTCATACCTGTGTTTGCACAGGGGGTGGGAAGAGTCAGGGCTGGAGTGGCAATTAGTGCAGGAGAGAAAAATCTCGGGGCACTCCAACATAATTTTGTTGAGGCTGCTGTGCTCAGTGTGAGCTGGGAAAGGCCAGCGTGGTCCTTGCCCCTGAGGACCGAATGGTTTCAGCACTTGGATAATGAGAAAAAGTGTTTTCTGAGGGAAAAAAAGTGAAACACTTTTTCTCTCGTGAGGCAGTTGCTTTCTTTGAGCTGCCTGCAACACTTTTCACAATTAAAACACCCCCATAACGTCACATGGCGCTTTTTGATGCTTGCTCTTTGATTTGGATCAATGAAAATGTCCTGGGAGCTTATGGCAACAGCTTCACTCAGCATTTTCTCCACTTGAAAGAAACCCAAGAGGAAAAAACATTTGTGGCTCTGCAAGAAGAAGGATTTTCCAAAAGGGCTATTCCACACTGTGGAAAAAAAGGAGAGTAATAATAACCTCACTCCTGCGGTTGGAAATTATCCCAATTTGCATAATTAACACTAAAATTAGTCGTTTTTCTGTCCTGTAGGGCATATAGCAAAGGGAACCTGGTGAGAGCAGAGCTTTGCCCAAGGCAAGCTGGGTGTCCCCAGGGATGTCCCCAGGTCCCCAATATGCAGCCACAGGTCCCTGGCAGAACCAGGACTGAATTCATGCCTTGAGATGCCCAACCCCAAACACAACCAAAGCCTGGCACTCCCACAGTGCCCAGAGCAATGAGAAGAACCGCTAGATTTGGATTTGCCTTGAAAACACACTCGAATCAAACCTTACTGGATTAGCACTGAAATCCAGAACAGCGAGCTGCCACCTCCCAGCCCTCCTGGCTTTTCAGCCGGGTTCTCTTTGGAATGTGCCCATCTCCCAGCCACAGCAATTGTGCTCAGGAGTGAACAATTACGAAAAGGGACTTTGGAGCCAAAGCAAAAAAGAAAATAACTGAACCTCAGCTCACAAACCTGCGAAGCCGGAGCCACTCTCACATGCCGGCACGCTTGGCTACACGAGGATTTTATTTTCCGCCCGCACCCCCTCCCAACAAAATGTCAAAAATGTACTTAATGACAAGTTCTTCGGTTACAAATGAAGCAGTAATCTGTCAGAAGGGAAAATCTGCTGTAAACTTAGAGCTCATCCCCTGACTCGGTGCCAGCAGCAGCGCAGCGCTGGCAGCCGGGCGGGCGGCGGGGCCGGAGTGCCACCTACAGCGGTCGTGGGGAACTGAGCCATCCCCAGCCTGCTGCCGTCGGGTTTGGGGCTGCTTGGCAAAGAACAGCCTGGTGCTGCAGCTGGAAGAGCGGTGGGAATCGTGGCAGGGATGCAGGGCAGGTCATCAGCAAATTAATCAGCTCGCCGACAAAGATAAAATTTTCTTTTGCAACTCGTGCTCGCAGCGGAGACTTCCAGAAACACGTGGGGAGGATCCCTGGTGTGGATTCTTCACGAGGAAGAGCCAGGGCACAGGGCTGTGGCCCTGCTTCCATGGGCAGCATGTGGCAAAACCCACCCCGGCACCGGGAGGAGGGGATCCAGTCAGAGCCACGCTAAGGCAGCTCCCAGAAAGATCTGCAGAAGAACATATGGTGTGTTTTTAAATGCACCCAGAACATTTATTTAAAATACAGGCCCTAAAGCTTGCCAGCAAAGCTTAATAGGAGGAAGGCTTTCTTTATGCTGGAATGGCTGCTATTGTTTCACTCCAATCGTTAGGCTGGTATTTATTTGGGTTTAGGCTAAACAAGTGGGGAGTATTGCAGGCAGAGCTGCCTAGGATTCCCCTGTCTGCAGGATCCCAAATCCAGCCCGCCTGGCTCTGTGATGTCCTCCTGGCTCGGGGGGGCTGCCAAACCCCGCCGAGCTCTCTGTGCCCTGACGCAATCCCTGAGCCAGGAATGTCCCTCTGCAGCGAGGAGACGGCTCCGACAGGGAGCAGGGCCTGGAGGAGAAGAGCATCCCCGCGTGAGCCCTCCTGGCTGCCAGGAGGGGCTGAGCCGCAGGTGGGAGCGGAGGTTCTGCGCCTACCCGAGCCTGCCCGCTGTCCTGCCCAGCCCCATCCCTCCCGTCCTGGGCATGAGTCAGGCGGGCGGGGTCTCCGACAGAACACAACGGTGGCATTTCGGCTCCTCCGGTGTGATCGGAAGCAGCCGGATTGCCGCAGGCACGGGGGCACCCCCGGGATCTGCCCCCTCTCCTCCGCCTTCCGCTGCGCTCTGCCAGCATCTCCCGCGGGCACTGCCAGGACGCGCTCTGCCAAGGACAGAGAGGCCAGGAATAGCAGGAGATGGATTTCTCATCGCCCCAGTGCCACGGTGCCCGCGGCTGGCACAGCGATGCCGCTCCACAGGTAGCTGGCGCGGAGCCTCGGGCAGGTGACACGTGGCGGGCTGTGTCCCCCAGCTTTGTCCCGTCCTGCCAAGATGCTGGGAAGCGGCCACGGGGAGAGCCCGGGGCTGGCTGCACCCCCAGTTCTGCCGCAGGCTCGGGGTCTGGCCGCACCAAAGGCAGCTGCACCATCTAGAGGAGAAACGGGCCCCGAGCAGAGCCCACACCCAGCAGGCACAGGGGCTACGGGAAAAGGGTGACCGGGGCAGCCTGGTCATGAGTGAGCTGCAAATCCTTCGTGGAGGTGCTGTGTGAGTGATTTCAGGGTCTCATGAGCGAGCCCAGATGGCCCATCTATCCCAGGGAACAGGAACAGGGGGATAGGATTCACACATCCTGCCTCTGCCTGCTTTACATGCTACTGATCTCTGCTGGCTGCAAGGAACAGGGCAAAGGAGAGGGGAAAAAATAAATTAAAAATCCCCAGCCTGCAGTCAGGCTGACCACACACCCCCGAGCTGGGAATCAACAGCCCTGAAAGCAATTTGATCGCTCAGCTGGACCCGTATTACTGCTCTCCCTCTGAACAGATGTGCCAGTGACACTCAGGAATTATCACAACAGAGATTGGAGGGGGTGAGGAAAAGCCCCCCTCCTCCCATCCAGAGTTCCAGCCCCCCTTTCCCCACGGTGCTGAGGCCAAGCCACTGCCCGGCACCCAAACAAGCGGCAGGTTTCTGATCCCTTGTGCTGGGGATGTCTCCAGACAGAGATTTTGGGGAGCAAACCCTCAGGTATCCAAAGGAAGAGGAGGCTGCCGTGCTGGGGTTGGCTGTGCTGGCAGCACCCACGCGTCACGGATGCTGCCCTGTGCCACCCACCAGCTCGCCCACCCTCTGCCCTGTGGCAGCTGGATGAGCCCATGCCTGGATTTGCCAGGCGTGTGAGGGCCTCACCCTCCCCTGCAGCCTCCTGCAGCACAAGGGGATGGATGTAGGAGCTCCATTCCCACTGATTCCATCTTTTCCATTCGCACCACTCAGGCCCCTGCCGGCTGTGCAAGTCACAAGGGAGCGCTGGTCGTACCCCGAACACAACCGCTAACACGTCTCAGCTCTCAATCTGCCTCGTTTGCTGGCACCCAGTTTTCTCCTCCTCCTCCTCCTCCTCCTCCTCCCACCGGCTCCTCGCAGCCGGTTCCTTCCTCCCGGCACGTACGGCTCAAGCTGCTCCGGCTTTCCCGTCCCACGCAGGCACACACAGCCCGAGGTGCTGCCTCCGCGCCTTCCCTTCCCTGCCCGCGGCTCTCCTGAGCCCCAGCCGAGCAGGGAAGTGTGGCTAAGGGTCACATCCAGCCCTCAGCCTGCACAGCGTGGGATGCAGCGAGGACAGAGCAAAATGAAAAGCACCTCAGGTGATGGGAATGGGCTTTTTTTTCCCCCTCTGGTTCTTTCTGGCCAGTTGGGGAGTGACAAGAATTTGTGTGTCGTTGAGCCACCTTTGTTTGTGTTTGTTCGAAGGTTTGTAGCCCCACGCTGTCTTCTCAGCATTCCCAGTGGCCTGGAAGGATCAGGGAGGGTTTGGGTCATTCTCCAAGGAGCCCAGATCACTGCCAGGGGATTCAAGATCAGGGTGAGGAAACACTTTAAAAGACCCATGAATGCCAGCAGCACAAGCCCCATCCAGGAAAAAGCACACCACATTTTTCTTAATGCTTACTGGGACAGGATTTGATGTCCTGCTCTGTCTCCAAAGCTGTTATGGATCTGTTGTACTCAAGGCATTTGCAGTGCCCAGTCAACATTTCTCCACCACTGACAGCTCTGCAGAGTGGGAGGGTGAATCTGACACTGCACTTAGTCCAAAATTCCCATCGCTGGCCATATGTCATGGCCCTAAAAGACCCATGAACAGCAGGAGGACACGTGGGGTGTGAGCAGATGCACCTTGCACGAAGCTGGGGTGCTTCTGCCCTCCACCCCTCTGGGCTGGGGCACTGGGTGGCTCACTGGGAGAGCAGAATGAAGACTGGGGGGAAAAGAAATACCTCAAATAACTATCAGTCTGTTCTCCAAGCACTGCTCCAGCCAGCCTGGAACTGCTTCTGGGAGGCTTTGGCTCTGCACAGCTGCTCTACTGAGGGCAATTCACTCTGTGCTGCTTTGCTGGAGAACCCAAGTCAAAGCATTGCACAAACCCCCCAGCTCAGCGTGTTTTTTCAGCCCGATGAAAATTCAAAACAGCGGTGATCTCTGGCTTGATCCAAAACTTATTTAAGGAAGCGTTTTAAGCGCTGAACCAAAGAGGAGCTGCTTGCGAATCCTCGATCAAAGCCGCGCGTGCAAAGAGCACTTGGCAACTGCACAGGCGTGGCTGGCTGAGGCCGTGCAGCCTGGCCCTGGTGGGACTGGACAGGCAGCATCCCGTGGTGGCTCTGTGGGCTCAGCCTGCTCCACAGGGACCTCGGGGACAACTCATTTCCATTGTGCTGCGCTTCAGACAGACTTTGAAGCCCTGCCAGCTGCCCTGTTGTGAATTCACCGCAGAGAGGTTTCACTTGTTTGCAGCCAAGAGAGTCCGTGGGTGCTAAAAATAGAGCACTCCTTGAAGGTGATCTGAAAAGCTGAAGATGCCTCTTACAAACACAGGTTTAGAGCTAATGGGGGCTGGGACAGTGCTCGGGATGGCTCTGCTGGGAATCTGGAGTTGCCCCACAGAAGGAATCCGGCAGCCTCTGCCTCAGAGGGGGCTGCAGGGCTGCTCCTGGGCGAGCAGCAGGTCAGGAAAAGCACTCCGTAAATGCAGGACCTGGTAATTGCAGGTGGACAGGTCCATGGCTGTGCTGGGATTCCTCAGCAGAGAGTCAGAGAAGCAGTAATGAGGGCAGCTGGAGCATGTTGTGTTTTCTTTCCCTCCCCCTGCCCCATTAAAGCTCGCAGCAACTGCAGCACAAAGTCAAAGCAGTTTCCTTTTGAAATATATAGCGAGTGCAGCACCTCTGTTTCACTCTGGCTTTTCTTCATGTACCAGGGCAGGTATCTATCCCAAGGTACATCTTTGATCCTGCCCTTTAAATAGGCTATTTTGTGGCTCACAGACCCCTTTTCATCACCAGCCACCTCGGCTCATGGCACCAAATGCCCGTGTTTATATCCTGGCTCGTGGCTGGAATCAAAGTGTTGCTGTGGGAAACTGCACATGGTTCATTAAAAAATTAAAAAAAAAAAAAAAAAAGCCTGACTTTCTGTCCCTGGATGAATCCCCACATGTTCAGCTGTGCTCCCAAGCCCCGAAGTGCAGGAAATATCCCAGCACTCGTGGTGCTGGCAGGGCTTGGTGCTGAGTATGTTCCAGGTGCTCATCCCAAAAGGAATGGGAAGAGGTTGGTCACTGCTCTGACAACACCTCAGTGACCCCACAGACACCAGAGCAGTGTGAGGAGCTGCTGCAATAGGAAGAGCTGACCTCAGGAATGCAACGAGAGGTGGCCTAAAACACAAACGTGCTGCAAAACTCAGGGGTTTGGGGCAGGAGCTGCTGCCTGTGGATGCTCATTCTGCAGCCCAGGGATGAGCAGTGGCTCTGGAGGAATCCCAGCTGGTAAAACCTGGGACAAAACCAGCACAGAGTCCCTGTTTGGTGGTCCAGCGAGCACCACAGCGCCCAGTTTGCCCTTTCTGAGTAGGACCCACAGGCGAGAGAGCATCCCAGAAAAGCCACGCCAGCTCTGGCTTCTCACATTCTCCTCGAAATCCCAGGAACTGGAGACTGAGCCGATAAGAGTCTGACACCTAATGGGCACAAGCAGAATTGTGACAAGCACAGGAGCCAGCTGGAAGTGTCCTTGTGGGAATACTGACAGCATTGCCTCGCAGCAAAGCCCGGGGAGATGGACAGAAAGGAGGGATTTGTATAAAGAAAACTCTTAAAAGCCCACACGGCCCATGTCCAGGATTGTAAACATGAAATATTTATCATTTAACCTAGATAGGAATGAGTCATACAAAAACCATTAAAGAGTTCCAGGTACAGAATATGAAAGAGGGGCTGTCCTTTCCTTTGATATTTCAGAGGTCTCTGCCACACGGTAGCAAGGAGAGGTCAGGGTTACAGTTAAAACTCTTGGCACTAAATTGTGTTTTTCACTTTGTGTTCTTATGCCAGATAGACTTGGAATTAACAAGGAAAAGGGACATCTTCCAAAGCAAAGAGCTGTGCCCCACAGAGACCTGCAGCTGCACTTTGTATAATGGTCAGTGATGAACGGGAAACCCACCAGGTTTGACTCAAAAATGTTAAATGCATTCTGTAACCTGCCTCTGTACTATAATTACACTTTAATTTGGTCCATGGAGTCTATTGGTTTCTTTCCTTAAAAAAAATCTGTCAACCAAAGGTGATTTACAGCAACGATGCCTTCCAAGGCAAGACAAAGCACAGCTTCCAGGACTGAGCTCCACCAAAAATGAACCTCCTGCTGCCTCAGGTGCTGCTTCCCTGGGCAGCATCCAGCCCTGATAAAAGGAAATTCAGACCATCTCTGTTCCATTCAGAGGGTAAATAGATATGTTCAATACCCACTGCTGCTTCCTGGCATCNTTTTTTTTTTGTCCCTAAATTAGATCTTTCTATTATAACTTCAAGGCCTCATGAGTCTCCTTGGCATTTATTAAATAACAACTAAACTCTTCAGTTTGCCATGTTACTACATGATCCGCTTGTTCCCCATCTAATAAATCATCTGAGATCGGTCTGAAGGAGCTGAACAGGGTAGGGAGATGTTGGAGCAGGGCCAGCACTGAGTGTCCTGAATTTCAGTGCAGCCCTGTGAAAAATGGACCCTAAACACTGAGGCTGAGGGAAAATCAGATTGGGCTCCATCCACCTCCTTTCTCCACGGCTTTTCCCCCAAAAAACTCAATGGTCACAGCAGGATTGTGCTGTTGTAAATCAGTTTTGCCCCAAAACCCAAAGAGGTGCTTGGGGGATGCAAAACTGCCCCCAACAGAGGAAAGGGTTTGTGGAATCTGAGGTTATGGACTTCCCTCCTGCCCTAGACATGGATGTCTAGCCAGCATCAGTTGTGGTCCATATTCCCAAAAAACAGCAGCACAGCAGACATGGCTGGTGTTTTAACACAACTCCATGTAGGAATATTAATTGGCCACGAAGCCACAGGTTACCCGACACCAAAATCTACCGGGTGAGTGCTTTTATCCCTGCTAATTTGGTTTTAATCTTCTCCTTTCTCTTGCTGGGAAAAAAAAATATAAAAATAATAAAAGTCATCATCTGAGCTGTGATTTCAGCCTCAGAGGCACCTGTAATGAGCACCTGTCCCTGCAAACAGCAGATCCGGAGGTCGGGGGAGATGTTTCATTTTGGAAACGCGAATGTTCCCCTGCCATTCCAGCCATTCTGACGAGGGGTCCAATTAGCGCTCGTGACTTTGTCCTCCGTCCAGCGGGGACGGGATCACTGCTCTCATTTTCGCCAAGATCAGGGATCAGGAAGACAAATCACCCCTAATGGCACCTCGGGGAGAGGCTCTGCTCTTCTTTCAAGTAAAAGTGGCACACAGATGCCACAAATGCCACCTCGGCTGGGGACAGCAGAGCTCTCCAGCAGCAGCAGCCTCCCCCCTCCCAAGCAACTGCATGTGCACAAAAACATTTCTCAGGCTTCTGGCCACAGCTTTGACTTTAATTTTATTTTAAAAGTGCATTCACATGTAAATTGACTTGGCCCGGCAGGATACATGAATACAAGAGCCCTTTCTTTCCTCTGCCGCGGCATTAGGGAGGAATATGGTGAGCGAAGCAAAGTTTCCTCACCTCCAGGCTGCAATTCTGCAGTGAAGGAAAAGCAAGTCCATTGTTTCCTGCTGCACACAGATGCTGGCTGTGCTGTTTTCAGCAGTCTCGTTCAAGCGAGCCAGATCAGAACATAAAAGCATGTTACACATCCCAGGGACAAGAACACACAGGCAAATGTCTTATCGGCTCTGTTTGATCTGTTGTAAGAGCACGAGATAAATTAATATCAGTTTGTAACTGTGTCTGATGGTTTGAAACATGGTCCTGCCCCACATTCCCAGGGTTAGACCTGGTTTGGTAGCAGAGGATTCCTGGAGGTGAGGAAAAAAAACTAAAATGTGAAGCTGGAGATGAGGAAAAGGCACAGAAATACACGTGGTCCCCAAAACAAGAATCTCTGGGATAAAAGCAGGCGGAAATCTGTTCCTTGCTGTATGTCAGCCCCATATCTTGTGATGTGTTGCCACAGAGTGAGCACAAAAAGAGTGCAACACTCTCAGCCGCCGCATTTCCAGCTCCTTAGCTGCTGTTCCCCATTCACATCACCGAGACTGAGCATTTCCCCCGTGGTCTGGACGACACCCAGCCAAGAGATGCTGATTTTTACCTCTGCAGCATCACAGGTGTTCCAGCCCCACAGGGAAACAAAACGCACTGACACAGTGAAAACAGGCAGCACTTTGGGTTGAGGCACCAGGGTTTTGTTTGCCAGAGACTGAGGAATGGAAACGCTTGTGCAGATTTACAGACTGAGAGCTGTGACTCACTCTGTGTGTTTTAGGAATGAGCAGGTTGAAACGGGTGTCCCGAAAGGAAGCATCCCACAGCTTGCTTCTGCTCTGGAAGCACAGGGATGATAGCACAGGGCTGGCAGCGCACCCTCGGGGAAAACCCTCTTGCCAGCAAAACAGGGATGAATTAAAGCACTAAAAGTTCGCTGTTTCGCTACGTGAAACCTCCAACAACCCAACAGCTGCAGGAGCCCCAGCACCGACCGCTTCAGCTGCTGAAAGCAGAGGCCTTGGCTCTCTGCGCCTCAGCTCTCGTTCTGCACCCCAAACTTTGCGCCTGGGACAGCCAAGTGGTGCATCCTGCCGGTATTTTGACTTTCCCCCAGTCTGGCACCCCCGCTGCACCCCGAAGGGAGCGGAAGGATCATCCCCCGCTCTGCGCATAGCTCCGAGACGACAGCCGAGTACAATCTCGTTCTTCCCGCTGCCGTTTGCCCGGACCGCGGTCTGGAGCCCGGCCCTGGCCGCGGTGCCCCTTCCCCCCGGCGGCCCTTCCGTTACGATCGTTACCGGGCTCCCGCCGCCCTCCCTCCGCTCCGCGCCGGCTCCGGGGGCCAGCGGCCGCCGCTGCCTTTGTGCCCCGGCCCGGTGCGCTCCCTCC
>VXBQ01015059.1:160723-171762 GCA_013400175.1 Phainopepla nitens | reverse complement strand
TGTCCCCTCACGCAGCCTCTATGGGTGCCCCTCGGGTTGGTGTCCCCTCACACATCCACTGTAGGTAGCCCCTGAGTTAGTGTCCCCTCATGTCCCCTCACACAGTCTCTGTAGGTGGCCCCTGTGTGGGAGTCCCTTCACGTCCCCTCATTTCCCCTCACAGAGTTACAGAGGGTAAACCCCTCCTTCTGGATGCGTGTCCCCTCATTTCCCCTCAGACCTTGTCTGGGTCCTGACCCTGGTGGGTGTCCCCTCATTTCCCCTCACACCCTCTGTGAATATCCCCTGGTTGAGGGTCCCCTCCTGTCCCCCCTCAGGCAGCACCCAGGTGTTCCCTCACAGCCTCCATGGGTGCCCTGGGTGGGTGCTGGGACACAAAAACTCCCCCCAATCCCGTGTAATTCTTGCAGGACCCCCAGTCCAGGTGTGGGATAGTGAAGGCACCTGCCCCTTCCCTGAAAACTGTGGAAATAGGTTAATAGGAAAAACGTTGGGGTTTTATTTTTTAATGAAGCTGGGAGCCAAAGTGTGTTAATTGCATTGCTTCAAGGTAATGAGGTATCCTAATTTCTGTCTTTTTGATCCTTAGCTGCTTATTACAGGGAAAAATGTTTTTAATTTATATTTGCCCAAGCAAAGATTGATGAAGAATTGTCTTCCCTCATTGTCTGTTACCTTACTCTCAGTAAATAAATAGAAGTTTTAAAGAGTTTGGAATCATTAATCCTTTAAAATATTTAATGCCACTGATTAATTTGAAACCAGAACTAGAGAATAATTGACAAGTGCAAGGTCGGGGAGGCTTCAGAGGGAAAATTGTGTCCCTGTACGTTGGCAGAGTCCAGTGCCACTGCAGTTGGGACTCACTGTGTTTGTGTGGAGCCTGGGCTTGAAGAGCCACCCAACTGCTGTAGTTTTTGGGAATTACTCTCACCCTTGATCCTACCAAATGATGCTGCAGGTGAAGCCTTCGACCCTCATGGGACCATGTGGGGGTGGTGAACTCTTTGGGGTCTTAAGGGAGTTTTGTGGGTGGCTTTTTGCACTCTTGCACAAACCAAAGCTTCGTTCTGTCTGCGGTTTCTACTGGAACGCAAAGAATAGCTCCTAATCTTCATCCTGCTTTTGTGCACTCCCCAAGACCTGTGTTTGCCAAGAGCTTTTATCCTGCAGTGAGGCCGGATGACTGATGTCTCGGGGTTATTGCTGTAGAGTGTATTTCAGGAAGAAATAAGTTCCCTTTCCTTCACTCTGAGCTGCCCCAAGTCCCTCAGCTGTGTGTGTTTAGTGCCAGGTCAGATGTAGTAAAAGCTGTTTTGGGATATTGTGTGAGCACTCTGCTCTCTGAGGAGGAGTTGGTTTGTGTCCCACCATCCCAGATGATGGTCCGGGTTTCTCCACATCCACTCATCCTGCACCATGTGGAAAACTGGAAAGCTGAGCTGTGTGATCCTTAAAAAGGGCAGTTATGCCAAAGGAAACAATGAGCAGACTATTTTGCTGGGTTCTCCACTCCCACTCTGAAGGAATTCCTTAAAATTGTTCATTCTCTCCTGCCACAAAGTTTTCTGCGAAAGTATTCAGACAACCTCAGTGCAAAGGGGATTGCACACACCAGTGCACTGGATACCATCACAGTGGGTCTTTGTGGGTCTGGGCAGTGCATCATTATTTAGGAGCACATGCAGAAAGGACTGGAAAGCACAGGAGGAAGAGTTTCAGAAGTGAATGACCTGAACTGGGTTATGATTTTGCCAGAAAATACCACAAACCACAAGTGATGAGTGCCCTGCCTTATCCCCAGTGGCAGTAGTGACTGATTGACCTGTTCAAGTGATGTTGAGGAGTTACTCCTGTGATTATCTGGCACAGTAGTTCAGGTGTTAATAATTTACAGTTTATGCTACCAGGATTATTACATGGAATTTCTAGAAGGCGCACGCTTAATAAATATTTTCCTTTTCCCCCATGTTTTAGGATGGAGGAGAGACCAGTCTGAAAATCTGTTCCATCGTGGACTTTGCTGTGGTGCTAGAATGTTCCTTATGGATGCTCCTCCTCTGGTAGCTCTTCAGACAAAATGGGAGTCCTTTGGACCAGCAAGGAATTGTAGATACCCCGTTTGCTTCCCTGAATCCGACGGCAAGGTCACCAGAACCTCTGTGAGCGCCAAAGTGCAGATGATCATCAACAACCTGCAAAGCCAAGAGCCTGCCCTGGGTATGAACAATGAGTGTGGGTGTGTTGTGCAGAAGAAACAGAAGGGAGAAAAAGGCAGCGGGGCCAGAGTCACATCCAGCAGCACGTTGCTGCGGAATCAGCCTCAGTACGCCCAGTGTGGGTGCCCTGAGGATTCTGATGACAGCCAAGTGGAAGAGAATGTAGAATTTGGGACTCTGCTGCTGGATTCTGACAGCGACGATTCTGTGGACCGAGGTATAGAGGAAGCCATCCAAGAGTACTTGAAAACAAAAAGCAAAAGTGCCCAGTCGTTGCCAAGGAATGCAGAGCGTTCTGAGAATGTGAGCAGAGACAAAAGGTTTAAGAGAGAGTTCTCCCAGAACAAAGTGGCCAGTAACCTCCTCCCTGTGAAATTTAAAGCCGAGATGCTCTCTGAAGAGTACCTGTCTGACCACCTGGGAATTGGGAAAAGGCTCCAGCCTGCTTCCCCTCAGAGCATCAGCAGCGATGACTCCTTTGAACAGAGCATACAAGCTGAAATAGTGCAGTTCTTGAATGAGAAGAAGCAGCAAGAAATTAGTAAATGTGTTACTGAGGAGGATAAAAAAGATTCCCGTGTGAGGTCTGTCCTGAAATGCAACAAAGAAGCAACAAGCAGAACAAACTGTGGTGCTATAAAGCAAGGTTGCAATGCACTGCTCCTGAGGCACCCTCCCAAGCTGCAGAAATCCAGTGCCCAGTCCAAGTGTTTGCAGTCAAAACTCCAAGCAGAGCCCAGTGATTTCAGCCAGGTGAACCAAGCATATCTAGAAATGGCCACTGCCAGCCAGCCCTGGCTGGTGGAGCAGAATGAGGGAAGTGGAGCTCGTTACTGGGAGCCAAGGGAAGCACTCAGCAAGGAGAGCATGCACACATCTGACTCGAGCAGTGATGATGGCATCGAGGAAGCCATTCAGCTCTACCAGCTGGAGAAGATCAGGAAAGAGGCAGGTCATGCAGCAAACTGTGTCCCTTTGCAGAGGGAACAATTTGATCCAAAGGGTATGGCAGACATTTCTGCCAGCCTGACAATTAGCTCCACAAAAAGTGCCTCACCAGAAATCCATAAAAACCCTATAAGCAACAAGAGAAAAGAAATTAATTCCAAGTCAACGGGATTAGAAAGCACCAGCAATGACTTTAATAAGCTGTTTAAACCACTGAAAAAAGCCAGACATTTTGCACTTCCAGAAAACAAGATTGCTGCTTGTGAGCTCACTTTGCAGGCCTCTTGCAGGGCAGACACATCTGCAGAACTCATGTGTGCAGAAGCTATCCTGGATATTTCCAAAACAATCATGCCATCCCAAATGGGAAGTGACAACAAATCCCTCACTGCAGACTCCTTCTTTTCTCCCCAGCTTCTCTCCTCCTCCCGTTGTGAAAGTGACAGCAGCCTTGTGGACAGTGATGACAGCATAGAGCAAGAAATCAGGGCTTTTTTGGCTCTGAAAGCACAGTCAGAAAACCTTGGAACAAAACCTCCCAGCCTGTCACACTCCATCCAGATGCCTTTGCCTTCTGATCCCAACAGCCTCACTGGGACCCTCGAGCCTGCTCTGCCCAAGACACTGAAATTGTCCCTCAGTCGGAAAAGGAGACTTAAAAGGGAAGGCAGAACAGCAAAACAAGGGGGGTCAAAACTACCTGAACAGCTGGAGACGGGACTTTTCCAGCCAGGTAACTATTCCAAATTCCCTGTGCCCCAGGAGGAACGTGCCCTGAGCACGCCCACAGAACTCCAGGATGCTCAGAGTGATAAAGACCCGAGGCAGCAGCAGCTGATGCCTCCCAAATTGTCTGGCTCTGATGGCAGCAGATGTGTGGCCTTGGACTCTGTAAACCCTTTCCTGCAGGTTCAGAGGAGCACAAGAAAACCTATAAAAAACCCCACTCAGACCCCAGAGAGGGAGGGGTCGGGTGATGAGAGCAGCTCTCTGGACAGTGATGAGGATCTGGACAGTGCTATCAAGGACCTGTTACGGTCTAAAAGGAAGTTAAAGAAGAAATCCAAGGACCAGAAAGCTCAGTGCAAGAAGAAAGTCAGATTCAGTGAGACAGAAACTCAGCTGCTGGATGAGTTCAGTAGCCTCCAACAAAATGAGTGGAAATATAAAAATCCCTCACTGCTCAAAAGCTGCCTCTCAAAACCTAGGAAAGCTGCGAGGGAGAATGCAGTCAGGAACCTTCCAGACAGCATCAAACTTCCCAATGACAAGCCAGAAACCATGAAAAACCTGGAGTTTAACTTCCAGCTTAAAAAAGGCAATAAACCTAAACCAGTTTCAAACCGGCGGGGGGCTAAAAATAGAAAATGTGCTTTCCCAGCTGTGTCAGACGCCAGTGACAGCAGCTCCGTGGACAGCGATGACAGCATCGAGCAGGAAATCAGGAGGTTTTTGGCAGAAAAGGCTAAAGACTCTGCAAGCAATTCAGAGGTGCAAAAAGGTGATGGGAGTCTGGACCTATTTAGAGCGACCAAACAAGCTGGTAGTAAAGGAAAAGCAAAGCAGCAGCCGGTGGAAAACGAGATTGACCTGGTGCTGGGTCAGAGTAAAAAGACTGAGGTAGCTCAGCAAACTGAGGAGGTGAAGAACTCTCAGAGAACAGAAGGGAAAAGTGCAATGTTAGCTGGCAGTGGAAAATGTGCTTCCTCTGCAGAGAATGTTCCTACTGCTGGTCAGTCAAAAGCTAAGCAAGGACTGGGGGAGGTCAAAGGTGGTGCTGCTGGGGAGTTACCTGGGAATGCAGCAGGTAAAAGGAATGTCCGTAACACAGAGCCCCCAAAACCCGGCAGAAATGAAGGGTGTAAAGTAAGGAAAGTGATGAATGCAAAGCCCAGATCTAAAAGGAAGAATACCTTCCAGCTAAAAATCTCAAGTAAATTTATTGCGGGTCTGAAATACGCCCGGGACAGGAAGAAATTGATGCTTTTGAACAAAAAGCAGAAAGCAGAGTGTTTGCTCACCCAGAGCAGTGCCTTGGGAATGGAGGCAGCTTCCCAGGACACAGATGTACTTAACCCCTTGCCAAAAGGTGAATTTAGGGAAATCACACCAGCAATAAAAGCACCCAGTTCTCCTCAGAACCTCACTGTGGGAGGGGCGAGTCCCCATGTAGCAGAATCCAGGGCTGAGTATCTCAAAGAGGCAGCTGAGGGAGGGAGGAAGGCTGATGCTCCAGGGCATCAGTGCCACTCCAGCCTCCCCTCACAGGAACAGAGTGTGGCAGCAGGAAGAGCTGATAAGGTTTGCAGAGGAACCTCCAGAGCTGAGAACACCCAGAGGTGGATGAAGGAAGGAGATATCCACCGAGGCAGCTGGGCTGACTCCACTGCGGATCCCCCACGCCCTGAGTGCAGTGTGGGAAAAGCAGATAAAGTCAGCAGAGAGGCAGCTCAGCACAGTGCTCAGGTGGGCAGTAAGGGAGGGAATAACCAGCTGGACAAGAGGCCAGATCCAAGTTTATCTTGCCCAAGGCAGGAATTCAGTGTGACAGCAGCAGCAGTGCATAATAGTGGAGGAGCATGTGCAGATAAGAGTGTGCAGGTGTGCATTAAGGAAGAAAAAGTTGACAGGCAGGAAGAAATTCAGGTATCCAGCTCCAAAATGGAAGGAAAAATACCTGTCCTGCAGAAAAGGGAAGCTGCTAGTGAAGTACACCAAGGGCAGGAATTTTTAACCAAAACCTGTGCAAAATTTACTGACCTACCTGCAGGGGACTGCCCAGGTTCCCTCTTGGAAAAAAAGGTTTCAAATATGTAAGTACTTTTTTTTTTTTTTCCTACACTAGCAGTCTTTTTATAAAATAACTGTGATTGTAATTACCTTGATAAAGCTTGAGACAGGAAAGGAGAGGCAGTGGGAGATGCTGATACCTGTATATCATACACACACTAATGTGAAAATAATTCTATTTAACAGGGATATCACAGATAGACGTTCATAGCTTTTGTAGAATTTTGTAAATTATTTAAAAGTGCTCTAAGGAAATATTTTTTATAATGATTTTTAGGGCTTGCATTCCTACAGGATGCTGTAGTTACTGTAGATAAGATGCTGGCTAATCAACACTTTAAATTATGAGACCCCTAATTGTCTCTCAAAGGGAAACCTTTTTGTGCACGGAATTTATTTGGGAACCTCTGAAGAAATCCTAGGAAAACACAGCCTTGGATAGCAGTGCAGCTGATCTGACACTGGCCAGCTGCCTCAGGGCAGTGCTGCGGGGTGGGTTTTGCTGGGAGCTCGGTTTTCCCACCCTGAGGACTGGGGGGTGAGGTGGAGCTCGAGTGCGGCTGTGGGTGTGGAGATCCAGCCTGGAAAATTCAAATGCAAATTCAGGTAAATCAAGTGGATGGCTCTGTCTGCACCTCCTGTGCAGTGTGATCTCAGCAGCTGCTCAAAGGCCTTTTGAATACCCACAACGTCCTGCTAGCAGATGATTCCAGGCACAATTGCTGTCCAAGACGAGTGAAGGAGTGTGTCTGTTCAGACAACGTGATTTCCCTGGATTTCCCTGGATTTCTGTACTGCCGGGCCTGCAGGGCTCAAACTATTCCTCCTTATTCTCAGCTCTCTCATTTTGATGCCCTGCAGTTATCCAGAGATGGCTTTTGGTTTCCTGAATGAACTTTCTGGAACTGAGTGCCCTTAACTTTCCTTTTTCAGAAGTGGTTTTTAAAATGTTACATTTCTGTGAACTTTTCACTGACGATTTTGGTGCAATAAAGCAAAGCTGGGTTTGCTGTAGGAAGTCACAACACAAACGGATTTTTTCAGCCACGGATCTTTTCAGCACTGTTCTTTCTTCAGGCTCTTTCTCTGCCTCCGTTTCCAGCAGCCAGAATAAAGCAATTTTTTCACTACTATCTTTTTATTTGTACTGACTTTCAACGGGATTGAAGTAGCACATTCACATCACGCACACGAAAAAAAAGTGCCCCCACACTGGTTTCGCTGCAAATTCAAAAGGTGTAAATTGGTGCTGTTGGCTCTTTCATTTTCATTTTTTTGTGTCGTGAAGTCCTTGGAGGAGTTTGTTCTCACATCTTGTCCCTGTGAATTGATCTGATACTCCCTTTGTCAGAGAACTTCTCTCAGCCAAACCACCACTTAGCATCACTTTGTGTCTCAGTCACTTCCGGAGTCTTCCTCCAGGCTGGCCTTAAACTTGCAAAATGGAGCAAAAGCAGCCAAGACTGGATCCAGAATCCCGTGGAGTCCCTGGCGTGATGCAGAACGTGGGCAAAATACGGTGTAGCATAAAGTAGTAACTGTGGCGTGTAGAGAAATGAAATAAACATCCTTGGTGTGTTCATGCTGTGGTGCAGCTACGTTTGAAACATGTTCCTAGTGCTCACTTGGCATTTGTGACTGTCCAGCCACCTTTTTGTAGCCCTGGGGTTGGCTGGCCGGGTTGTTTAAAAGGTCAGTGTGTTAGCTCATCTCCATTTTGTGGTAGGATACCTTGGAAAAGTGGTTTTTCCTTAGCTCAGTGCCTGCACTCCCTCTTCACAGGTTTATCTTTTGCTCTGCCTTGATTCCGTTGCAGGATTTGAGCCTTTTGTTTGGAATAGGTCAATAGGCTGGTATTTTAAACTAGAAGTTTTCCAAGTACCTTGCTTTAAAAGGATTAAACTGTATACTTAATTTTCCTAGAGATGTTGGAAGCACTCTGTACTGTTTGTATAAAAAAGCTGAATGTTTCTCCTCAAAAGTTTTCAGTAAATCCACTTTAAGACTTCAGAGGTGTCTGGTGCCCCTGTTGCTGTGTCTGTGTCCTCAGTACCACTCGTGACCTGATTCACTCCCAGTTAAAATGCAATTCCAGTTACCTTGTGCTTTAAATAAAACCCGATGTCGATCAGCACTTTTTTTTTTTTATTATTTTTAAATTGATGAACTTGATTTGTATATAGGAACTGGTGTACATTGCTGAGTTTCTAATGTTTAATAAATGGGGTTCTGGCCGTGGACCGTGAAACTGGAGTGTTCCTATGCTTTGTGTCATCATCTGGAGTGAGTAATAATTTCTGTATTCTTCCCTGCTGACTGAGGGTGTTATTCAATCCTTGTAGCAAAAAATGAAAGAGGAGAATTTACAAAATACAAAGGGAGGTGAGAATGGTGCTCGTGGTAGCAGAACCCCAAGAGTTTTCTTCCTTTCCTGGTGTTTGTGGTGAAGAAGTGGAATCTTTCCCTGTGTCATTAAATGTGTGTCCAAGAGCACGTCTGGAATGGGAACAGCCAGGGCTGCAGTGGCACTGTCCTCATCCTGGCCCACTTCTCATCACTTGTTCAGAAAAGAGAAGTCTGGTGGTTTGGAGCAATAACAAATCCCTCCTACACATCTCTAAAGGCTGACCAGCTGAGGAATAAAAAAGATTTTATTGAGTGGCAATAAATTCCTACACGTGGTGCCGAGGTTGGGACTGCAGCACGAATCCCTCGAGGCTGAACCTTCATAAAAGCAGCTCCAAAAGCAGATTTTATTTCCTGTTTGTAGTGCCCATGAGAGCCCCAGGGAGGGCACAGAGTGGGCACAGTGCCAGTGTCCAGAAAACTCCTTTTCCCATTATTCCCACCAATTAATCCCTAAGTGCAGTGGATACATGTGACCACAAACTCAGCTCTTCTAAAGCTTGTAAAGTTGCTTTTTTTTTAAATGAGTGCTGGTTCATATTTTTAAAAAATGCACAATGCTAATTGTCCTTTCCAGTCAGAGCACAAAACTGGTAATTTAGATATTAAGTGATTAAATCACTTGGTGTTTTTTATTACAGCTCTGGTGATTTTCAGATCCTGGCTGCAATACCACAGCTAAAAATCTGATAAATCTGAATAAGATAAATCTGAAAAGAGGTTCATTGCTTCATTTTTTACCCCAGTTTTTGGGTGCTTTGGAAACAATCTTCAAGGATCCTCAAGGGACAACAAGGACTCCCTTAATTTTTTTATTCCCAATTCTTTGCTGCTATTTTAGGAACACGTTTTGACTTGTAGCTGCTCTTTATACAAGACAGGAACACCATCCCTGCCCCCATTTCTTTTCTTAATGTAGAAGCTTTTTAATTTTTCATCCTTTCAGTTGGTGATAGTTCAGCCTCACATAATTTTATCTGCAAACGTGAAAATCTTCCTTTCAAAAAGACAGAGTAGAAAGAGATGGCTTCAGGTAGATCCTGTGTGGTAAAATGAGTCATTTTTAGGATAATATTTTGAATTTGTACAGGTATTTCTTTTTAAAAAAGTGTATTTGCTCTAACCTCTGAACACTTAGATACACTGCATGCCAAACTCTTCAAAGGAAATGGTTTCAAGAGTAAAATTAAAATGAAATGGAGGCAAGAAAGAAGAGGTGGGTGTTTTCAGATGGAGTGGGAAAATATGTGCCAGAATCCACTCTGTTTATATTTTTAAGCTGCAGTCTTACCCCTAAATTATGCCACCTGCAGAAAAATCTGTGAATAAAAATAAGTGTAACATTGTCACAACTATTTCTATTGATTCAGCACTTTGTTATTTTCTCATTTCAGGAGAAGAAAGGGAAGTTCAAAGAAGCTCCAGGTATTGTCTAGAGCCTCAAATGAGAATCACAGCAAATGAACGAGGGTTGCTTATTTATTTTCAGGTGTTCAATCTTTGAAATGTTAACTTTTTAGGCCCATTTCTGCTCAGTTTATTTATCTGTTCCAATTTCTTTGGTGTGTTTGCAGCAGAGGGGGATCTACCCAGCTCTTAGCACAAACAGAATATTTTTGACATGTGAAGAGTATCAAACTGGTGTTTGGACATAATGTTACACTCAGTATTTATATTTTTTAGCAAACAGTTTGAATGATATTATGCTAATTTTTAATGTTGTTACACCTGTAAGGTGGAACTGTTTCTCATCCATAAACAGGCAGAGTAGTTTATCTTAAAAACTCATTTTTAAGCCAAAAATGTTCAGGTGTTCTTTCAGTGCAGTCACTGTCCAACTGATGCAGTTTCTTTGCCTACAGTTGTTCCAATAAAACTTAAAAAAAAAATTCTTCTTTTTGATTACTTGTCATTATTTGAATAAGTTCTTAAAATTCTGTAGTTTTGAGAGAGAAGAAACGTGAACTTTCTACAAGAAATCCAAAGAGTTAATGAATACCTCTGGAAAACTTGCAGATGGATTATTCATTAAATAGTAGAGAAGCAGTTTAGATCTTAATTTTTAATGACATGTGGGTACATGAGGCAAGAGTGTAAATGATCATTAGCGACAGAGAAGGGGATAACTAGGGAATATATGTTGTTCTAGCATTTATATGCTGCTGATAAATTAGTAAATATTAATAATATTAGCAACAATATTAGTAATTACTAACTTAATAATAGTATAATTAGCAATTACTAATATTTTACTAACAATATGACTAAAACGCTTCACACGAGCTACCTGACTGACACACCTAAGCACATTAAATACTTTTAACATTACTCGTAACATTCCCTCTGTAACCGAGTGGGTCCATTTAGTTTTCCCCCACACAGACAAGAGCTGCGGGGGTGTCCTGGCTACGGGGGCTGGTCCCGGCAGTGCGAGGGGCCGCTGCGGTTGTAGCTGGGGTGGAAATCCAGGTGCTCGTAGGCGGTGATGAAGGTGTCGGAGCCGGTGCAGTGGCTCTTCTCCACGGACGTGTTCAGGCCGTCGCTCCTGCACATGCCGATCTTGCCCAGATGATCCGAAAACTTGTGCGAGACGACGTGGAAGCAGTTCTACGTGTGGCGAGGAAAAAGGGGGGGGGGAAGGAGGAGGGGGATGTTTGAAACGCCAGCCTCGGCAGC
>VXBQ01015059.1:147368-158274 GCA_013400175.1 Phainopepla nitens | reverse complement strand
GCTCGCGGGCGGAAGAGCGGCGCGCACTCACGCCTGTTCCTCGCACTATATAAGCGGGAGGCGGGGGCTGTATCGCCCTTTTTGCGGGCGCGGGGCGGCGGGAGCGGAGCTCTGGGGTGCCTCAGCGGGACCGCGACCGGGACCGGGACCGCGATCCGGACCGGCCTCTCTCCCGGCGGGGCCAGCGGGAAGCCCTGCGTCCCTCAGGCGCAGGAAACCGCCGCTGCCTGAGGCGGCTCCACAGCTGCGCCTCATTCCCCCGCCATGTCACGGCGAGGCTCCCTCAGGGCCGGTGCCGCCTCGCCCCGGCCCCGGCGCTGAGCGGCTGCGGCGGGAGGGCCCGAGCGAGGTGAGGGAGCGGGAACGGCCCCGACCCCTCAGAGCCGGCCCGGAGCGGCCCCGGGGCTCTGCGGGCTCCGGGAGCTGCCACGTGCGCTGTGAACCGGGCATGGAATGGAACGCGAGACAGGCAAAATACCTGTCTGTCTGTCTATCTGTCTCTCTATCTCTCTCTCTATCTATCTATCTATCTATCTATCTTAATATATTACTATGATATTAATAATATATTCATCTATTATGAGCCGACTATATTTTAAGTTATATATTTTTGTATTTTTTTAGATATATATATATAATATATAGCATACACAGCTGCGTGTGCTATATTTTATTGATATTTATTTTATATATTTTTTTAATTTATTTTATGTGTGTGTTTTAATATAGCCCCTGAAAAAGGGAAGAAAATTTAGGGCTTTCGGGTTTGCAGGAAAGTTTTTTTCAGATGTTTCAGTAGCTAACATGAATCTTCAGTAGATAATCCTTCTATGAATTGTTGTAATTCTCTGGTTTTCAGTTAAATTGTGCGTTTCACAAAATCGAAAAAAGGTTGTTAGACGATCATTAACAGCATTTTTCCTTTATTTTTCTTTCTTCAGCCTGGCAGTGGATAAAATGAAGTGACCAGGATGGTGTGAATTCAGAAATAAAGGGTGGTCCTTCACAAAAAGGCTGCCCCAGCAAGCTTCAACCACCTTGTAACTGTAAGTGGATCTACACGTGCAGCAAAGACCTTCGTAGCACTGCTTTTAAATAGGTGATAAAATCTTGGGTTTTTAAATCCCAGAGAACCACGGGGTGGTTTGGATTGGAAGGGATCCTTCCCCTATCCCTGGTTACTCAGAGCTGCATCCAGCCTGGCCTTGAACACTTCCAGGGATGGACATCCACCCTTAATTTCGTTTTTTTCAGTCTGTTTTTCCCCCCCCTGGCTGCCACTGGCGTTGCAGAGATGGCTGCTGTGGCATCTTTGTGTCAAAGAGTGGCAAGAGAGAGCCAGGCTGTGTTCTACGCTCGTTTGCTCTGCCCCCGTGAGCACTCAGAGTGATTGACAGCCTGACATTGATCATCAATCAGCCTCGTAGGAAACTGGGGAAAAACTAAAAACTGGCTCTGGACTGCTTGAAATGGGAGATGGGGGAAGTGAAATGGGAGATCTGCATGGACCAGGCTGGGAAGTGAAATGAGAGATGTGGGAAGTTAAATGTGAGGTCTGGGAAGTGAAGTGGGAGGTAACTTTATCCTGGCAGAAAATATTTTATTTTCTGTGCTGTTCATTGATTTCTTTTGAATTGGTGTTGCCAGTGAAACAGTAGCGGTGTAAGCAGGCTTTGGGGCGTGGCTGAACGATTTCTGTGCCTTTTCTCACTTCTGCAGAGGCAGCCCCGAGCCGCAGGAGCCCGGAGAGGGCGAGAGAGAAGGTGAGAGCAGCACCAGAGTGGGTGAGAGCAGCACCGGGAGGCCCAGCCCTGCCCCAGCTCGTGTTGCAGGCGTGGCTGCAGTGCCACGTCTGTGTCATTCGGTGGCAGACAGGAACAGGAGATGTCTTCCCTGGTGCTCTGAGCCCTGTGAGCTCTCAGGATTGCTCAACGACCTGACATTGATGCATTGCTCTTCCTGTTCTCTTGCCTATGAAGGGGAGTGCTGAAGGGGGGACAGGGTGCAGCTGACTCTGTCCTTCAGTCCTTCTCTTCACCTTGCACTACCCCAGGTTGCTCCAGACCCTGTCCACAGGTGTCCCTGTATCCAAACCCTGCTGTGTGTCACTGTCCCTTCCTGAGGGACACCAGAAACAGACAGAGCAGCTCTGGGCACGCAGAGATTGTGACCCTGAGGCTTTGCAGTGAGTAACTGTGGCACTGCTCAATGGGAAACCTCATTAACTGGCCATTACAGGGCCAAAGGTGCCTCAGTGGTGCAGAGTGAACCCTTTAATTGGCAAAAGTCACTGGCTTTGGACAAGAATGTTAATGAGGTTGTGGGGATGTGGTTATGCTTAAGGATGTGGCTCTTTTATTGAACTTTCTTGACTTCTTTTAACCCTGCAATCCGTGTTTGGGGTTTTTCATCAGGCTTCCCTCACTCCAGGGGTGCTGCATGGGCACTGAGTGCTAATGAAAAATTAAACTGAATAATTAAAATAAGAGTCTCATTAGAACTTCCCTGTGTGAGGCACAGCAGAACCATGAACATTTTCCTGATGGCATTTACTGGAACTGCCCTTCCACAAGCAGCACTCCTGTGGATGTTGCTTTAGTGAAGGAAGAAGTGGCTCTCAGCTGTGGAAAACATGAATGTTTTGCATGAAAGTGGTTTAGAGAGAAATTTAAGATCTCTCTGCACATAGCACAGCCCTTCATCAGCAAGGACTGGTTTATGTCATGGCTTTAAAGGCTGGAATGAGCCCAGATTTTTTTTTTCCTTGCACTATTAATAGCTTGGCTCTGCACCAAAGCTGACAAACTCACCTTGGATTTTTAGGGAGTGATGGAATAACCCAGAGCAGGCTCCAGCTATCCTGCTTTTAAATTATCCCTTTCCTGAACTCCCCCAGCCAGATTATTTTTCCAAAACCTTTCTGATGTCACAGCAAAGAGCTTCTCCTAAATTTGTGCCATGTCCTTCTGGACTGAAGGAAATCCCTGTCTAAAAGTCTCCTTGTGAACCCTGATAACAGAGCCTTAAAACGTGGTTTCATTTTATATTTCATCTTTATTTCCTCTGAGACAGTCCCAAGACAATGAGGGCAGCAGGGGCTGGATGGCAGGGGTTAATTAGCTCATTAATATTCACATTATTGCTCCCTTTTCCTGCCTGTTTTTCAACTTATCTGACATCCTGGACCTTTTTTTTTTATTATTTGCAGATCATGAGAATGTCTGACAAACGTGGCAACTGAGAACTGGTTGGCAGCATCCACGTCTGATGGTTTGGAGATTCCTAAAACTTGATCATCTGTGTTTTCCCTACATGGTTAAGAAGGATTTAAATAAAACAAAACAAAAAAAAACCTAAATAAAGATGCCACCTACAAGACTGAAAGGATTTTGCTGTGTGTTTGTAGCACCCCCAGTAATGCTATTTTTTAACCATTCTAGGATTTAAGACTTCGTGGGTAGGAGAATTTAGGATTGTTTTAAAGCAATTAAAGGTTTTGAAGGGGATCCAGTGAGATCAGATTGTCAGTTTTGGAGTGCCCTGGCTTTTTTTTTCTCCATCTCCTGTGGGGAATGTGAGGAATTTTGAGTGTAAAACAGCTTTGCCTTGACTCATTTCTCTCCTGTATCCCGGAGTGGTTTGTGAACTGCACTCTGCTTTTTACTGGGGATGAGCAGAACTCCCAGGGCCACGGGGCATGGATTCATGGAACAATTGTTGTCACAAGTGGCTTTATTTCAATTAATCTGTCAGGGCCAGCTCTCTCAGCTACAGGGGCCACCTCTTCATAAATATTTGGAGAGGTTCTGATCTTGGGCAAATGCTTTTCCTCCGCTTTTCCAGGTGCTTTAACGCTGCTTTGAGGGAAGGGAGCAGCAGGGATTTAGTGGGAGTAGACAAAGGGGGGGAAGGATGAAAAATGGCATTTCTGCCGCCCTGAGGAGGGGATTTTGGGTTCCTTTGCTGCTGGCAGGAGGAGATGGATTTGGCAGGGGAGCTGTTGCCATGGGGATGCAGGACCAGGGATGAGGAGCTGGGGTGGCTGCCTGGAGCCTCAGAAATGAATCCCAGAGAATTCCAGCCCTGGCTTCCCCTCCCGTGCTGCTGCAGCTGCAGCTGCACACAGGACCGTGGCAGTGTCCACCCCCAGTCCAGGCTGAGGAACCCCTCAAACACACAATCCTTGGGAGAGCTCAGCTCTTCCATGGATAAATCACATTCCAGAGGGAAATCCCTCCCTCCCTCCCTCAGCAGGGAGTGAGCTCTGGTGGCTCTGCTGGACACGGGGCACTCCTGACACCAAAACATCCCCAGTGAGAGGGGATGAGGATCCTAAAGAACCAACAGAAGGAAAGTCCTGATCTTTCTCCCCAAAGAGCTCCTAAATTTGCAGCCCTGGTGCTGCAGTGTCAGGTGTATTTTTATTTTGTGACTGTGATGCACATCAGCTGCACGCTCATTTCCCCGAGGAATTGTTGGCAGGAGAACCAGCACATGCTCCAGCAGCAGGAATACAGCTGTGCTGGGAACAGAGCAACCTTGGGGGAGTTTATGCAGCTCTTCCTCCCTGCCCAGAGTTGTGAGAATGCTGTAATTGAGCATTCCAAATAAACAGCCATAGTTGGAGCCCTGGGAGTGTAGACACAGCCAAAAAAAAAAAAAAAAAAAAAAAAAAAAAAAAAAAAAAGAAATGTCTGGAGACCTGCTAAAAGCTTTGCCTGGAAATTCATTTTAATAATGAGAGAAGCACTGGATTATTCTGGTATTAACCTTCAACCTCTGCAGGGCAAGCCCAGCTTAGTTTTTGGAGAATTAAACGGAGGGCTTGGCTTATCCCTGCTCTGAGCGTGGTGGGCAGTGACACCCGGAGCACACCAAGGGGTCACAACGGTTCGTGTTTAGCCCTTTGCCTTTCAGCCACCCTCGGCCTCAGCTGCTTCCAGAGCGGACCCGTGGGGGAATGGCTTGTGCTGCCGATTCCAGGCTGGGGGCAGGAGCAGCTGGGGGGAGCCTCTCACAAGCCACGGCATCACCGTCGGGGTCAGGCACTTAAAAACGGAACCAAAGCACTGCCACGGTTCTCCACGGTGCGACAGACAGCTGATCTGCTTCCTGTGTGACAGCTGGAGCTGATGGCAGATGACTCAGACACTTAAGGAGAGACTTTTGAAAGGGGAAATCTACCTTTTCCTCCTTTTTAGATCACAAACAAGCTGGTACTTAACAGGCTGCTGTTTGGCTATTGATGGACGGGTGTGATTCACGTAAAAGCTGTTTATTTACATCAGAGCCGTTCCTCCAAAGGAGATGTGACAAGTACAGCATGAATGATTCATTCCCATCGCTTTGCTCTGCTTTCCTGCTCATCAAGGAACAGTTGGATACATCCAGCTGGGCTCTGCTTCCTTAATTCTTTCCGTGTCTTCTTCCTCCCCCAAGCCTGCTCAGCCCGGCTCCGTGTCCCAGCTCCGCTCCTGCCGAGCCATCCCTGATCCTGCTGGGTGGTGGAAGTCATGATGCTTGGTTTTCCATGAAGGAGAAGGGGCTGCAGCTCTGCTGAACTCCCTGCGCAGGGAATGTTTTTCCTGGGGGGCAGAGGATGGAGAAACAGGCCTTCAGCCCTTGGACCTCACTCCAAGCTCACAGATTGGAAACTCCAGGGCCGTGCTTCTCCCCGTTAGGAATATTTGGTGTTGGAAATCTTCTTCCAGAGCAAGGTCTTGAGGTTGTTGAGCACGAGGGAGTGGTGCACTTCCATCTGGCTGGCCAGGCCGCTGAGGGTCATGCACGTTCGGAGCTGCTTCTGCAGCTCTTCCTTCAGCTCCAGGGGAGCTCCATAGAGCAGATAGTCCTGCAGCAGCCCACACACCTTGGCCAGGTTGGGCTGCACCACGTCGCTCTTGCACTGCTTCAGGAGCTTGTCACACGTGGCCGTGCAGTCCCGCCCGTAGGTGCAGTCCCCGTTCTGCTCACAGTGCCGGCCCTTGAGGAAGCCTCTGATTGTCATCTCCGTCGCCACCTTCCGCAGGTTGACCATTTTGAAGTCGTACTTGTCGTTGTAGCCCACGTTCCTGAGGCCGCTCTCGCAGATGTAGAAGCTCCCGTAGGTCCCGTGGAAGATTTCCTCCACGAACTCCAGCAGGCCGATGGCGATCTTGGCGCGCCGGGGCCAGGCCGGCGCGAACCACTGGTGGATGAGCTGGTGGGCGATGGGAGGCAGCAGGGACTGCAGGAAAGGGGGGACGTCCACCCCGTACAGGGAGGTGTGGGGGATCTTCTCGGTGACGTAAAGGTCCCCGCAGTGCCCCAGCAGCTTGGCCGTGTGCTCCTTCTCGTGCAAGGAGAACATGAGGAGGAACTCGTTGAGCTGGAGCAGCGCCCAGATGGATTTGGCCTCTGCCAGGGACACCTTCCCGTCACGGTTGACGTCTGCCATGGTGATGATCCGACTCACCAAGGCAGGAAGGGATGGCTGATCCCCCAGCTTGGACTGCAAACGGGACAAGAAGTGGCATCAGACCCTCACAGCTCTCCACGTTTGGGTGTCACGTCACAGGACTGGAGGAGCAAAGAACTGAGCTGGGGAGAGGAGGAAATGGTGACACTCCAGAAAGTCCAGTGGCACACCGTGTGTGGGCAGATCCAGCTCCAGCAGGATTTTACCAGCCTCAGGACTACTCCTGCCAGAGCTGCTACCCCAAAACTGCTGCAGAAGCCCCACCAGGGGTAACTACCAGGGCCACCAAATCAGCTCTGCCCAGCACAGGTGCTACCCACAGCTGTGGCACTGCTACCTCCAGGGAGCTGCTACTGAAATCCCACAGATAAGAATTCTGGAGAGAATGGAGGTTTCCCTCCACTAATCCAGTGCATGGCACTGGCACCCAGCAGGGGTGGGGGGAATGAGCAGGAGGAGCTGTTGTTCAAAGGGAAGGAAAAACACAATTGGTGTTTCTGACTCACAGGAGCCATCCCAGGCCTGTGGGATCCCACAGGGCCCTGCACTGACCTTCAGGAAGTTGAGGAGCATTTCCTTGAACTCATCCATGGAGGTGCCCCGGGTGGGTTTGTCGAAGAGCACCACGTCCCTCCTGGGCACAGAGTCTGGGCGGCTGTCGGCCCTCAGGGCCTCCCCGATGCCACATTTGATGATCACCTCCCTGTCCCTCCAGAGCCCTCTGTAAACCTGCAGCACAGGGCACAGGGAGGGGGACAGCAAGTGGAGGGAGAGCTGGGCTCTGGTTTGGGATGGGCAGAGGGGGAGATCTGCAGGGTTTGATGGTGGTGCCCAGCCCTGGGCATGGGTGGGGGCACAGACCTACCTGCTGGCTGGGGGAGGAGGAGAGGCAGTGCTGGAACAAGAGGCCACGCTCCTCACACAGGTCCTTGCACGTGGAGCCAGAAATGATCCCTTTCTTGTACTGGTCACACTGGGGAGGGCAAGGAGAGAGAGGAGCTCAGCAGGGACAGATGTCTACTGGCCCTTAGGGATGGCTCAGTGCCTTGGGCGTGGTGGGGCTGGGCTGGCAGGGACCCCTGTGCTGCTGGAGGGGATTTGTTCCTGGATGCTGCTGCTGCTGCAAATCCAGGGGTTTGGGAGAACTTCCTGGACTGGAGGAGTGGGCAGCGTGGAGTTGGGTGAGGATGCACAGACTCAGGCTGCTCAGCAGAGCAGTAGTCCTTGCTGTGAACCAGGCTGGCCCCAGTGCAGGGGGTGGCAGGGACAGGGACAGGCAGTGGCTCTGGTCTGCAGCCAGGCTGGAGAGCTGGAGCCATCCCTGGGCAGGAGAGGCTGCAGCTCTGCAGCTCCTCAGCGAGGGCACGGCAGCCTCAGGGCTGGAAGCTGGAGCTGCAGACATTCACTGCATCTTTTCCCTTTTTTTTTTCCTACTGTAGATGGGAATTAACCCTTGGACCTGCTCACAGGGGACACGGCCAGACACAGTGTTTGGGAGCCCCAGCTCCGAGCAGGAATTAGAGCCCAAGACCCCGCGGTCGGAGTCAGGCAGAAAATCAAATTAAACGATCGTTGCTGTTGTTATGGCAATTCCTGCCTCCCTTCTCTGCTGAGGGATTGATCAACCAGCCTTGTTCTGACACAGCCCAGCTCCCCCTGCTCGCCCGGGCTGGGCTGAGACCCGCTCCCAGCCAGGCACACACGGCAGTGCTGGGACATCCTGCCATGGGGAACACGGGACGTGCACACACTGCAAACCCAAACGGGGGCAAAACTCGCGGAGCAGGCTGTCACACAGAGCCCCGGTGCTTTCCTCAGGGCCCATCAGCAGTCCCAGAGAGGTACCAGGGAGCGCTCCCCTTTCTCCTCCTGCTCTGCAGAGTCCAGAGCGGACTGGTGCAGTGCTGTCCCTGCTGCCTGCCCTGACATTCCAGCTTCATCTGCACAGACATGGATCTGCCCTGGCTGCTTCCCTCTGACACCTCCTCAAACTGTTCCACCTCACCCTGGCAGGGCGAGGTCACCCCCCCTGCTCCGAGCTCCGTGCGATGTCGGGGACAGCGCCAGGGCAGCAGCTGCCAGGAGGGCTCCTCCTGCCAGCTCTGGGGCTTGGGGGGCTGGAAATGGGGCTCCCACAGCCCCACTCAGCCCAGCACCCCAAGCAGGACCCACGGCCCCGTGCTGCCACTCACGATGATCATCCGGCAGACGTGGCCGCGGCACAGCTCCGAGTAGGACGAGTAGTGCATGTAGGCCACCCAGCTGCCCACGAAGATGCCCAGCCACACCACCAGCAGGTACTTCACCTTGATCCCCGGGAGGCGGCCCTGCAAGGGAAAGGAAATGCTTTTGAATCCCTTTCTGAAGGGCAGGGCTTTGCCCAGGGCAGCGGCAGCTGGCCAAGGACGGCTTCCACCACACAAGCCGACCTGAGCGCTGGGGAAACCTTCAGCCTTTTTTATATATATTCATCAGTCTCTTACGCAACTCCTGCTGCAAGTAGGTCACTTAAAATTCCCTAAATGCAGGGGGATTACAGGGTTGGGCTGCAAGGAGCTGGATGCTGTCCATCCCCGGGAGCTGTGGCCACGTCCTCCCGCTCTCCTGCCCTGAGCAAGCCTGGGGTACCCCAGTGGGGCTGCAGGAGCTCTGCTCCTGTTTGGGGAGACCCCCCTCAGCAGAACCCCCTCTTTGCAAAGCCCCACAGGCTGGGGAAGCTCCCAACAGCAGTTCCCATGTGGGAGCAGGTGAGTAACAAACCTGTGAGCTCAGGGGTGATGCTGTGTGCAAACAGCTCGGAGGCTCCCAGCAGGATTTTGTTCAGTTGGGTTTGTTCTTCCCCCCTGACCCTGGCACAGCGGCACTGCTGCCATCTGGCCTCCTGCAAGAGGGGCTGCTCACCTGGCTCGTGTAACAGAGCAGATCCTGGCAGTTCCAAAGGGCAGGGAATGAATCCTTGCATTATACAAACTGTTCCATCCCATTCCCATAGGTAATTCTACAGAACTCTTGGCCTTTGACACCTCCAAACCCTCCTCACAACCTGCTGCTGGCATAAGGCTGGATCTGAGTGGGTCCAGCACCTTTAAAACCTGTCAGGGATTCCCACCTGGCTCTTGTAGCCCAAAACACTCCTCACCTCCAAAACGCTCCTCCTCAGCCCCTCTCCAGGAGGTGTCGGGGCTCTGGAGCCACAGGAAGGGGCAGTGAGGGTGAGAGCAGGCAGGTCTGCCTCAAGACCGTGACATTTCTCCTGTTAATTGGAAACCCCAAAGTGTGAAGCGGGCCGGGGTGCCTGGTTTGGCTGTCAAGCAATGGCACCGCTAATTAACGTGAAATTAAATTAAAGAGAAGCCAAGCACAGCCAGGACTTGGCAAAGACAAAGTGTGGGTGGCTGCTCCTGTGGGCTGAGAACCAGCTCATGGCTCTCAAGTCTCAGACACACTGAGGCCCTGAAATCCCCCCCAGCACAGCAGCCCCCAAAACTGCCCAGACCCTCTGCCCTCAGCAAAGGGACTTCCCACTAGAGATATGTCTTGGAAAACCCTTGGAATAGACAAAATGCCACTTTTTACTTATTCTGACTTAGAATCCATCATGTTTCTGTAGCAGAAGGGGGGGTCAGGAATGCCTGAGCATGGCATGGGGAGCTCAGTGTTCATCATCCCCTAAATGGTGGAAAGAAACGTGGGAGTGGGCCATGCCTTTCAACGAGAGGTTCCCCTGAGCTTTGCTTGGATTTTGGATTTTGAGGGTTCCCCCAGCGCCTCAGTCTCAAGGCACGAGGTTTCTCTCCCCAGTGCTTCCCTGCACTGAAGGGTGTGACCCTGTGAAAGTTGCTGTGTTTAGTTTTAGAGTGACTCTGGAGGATCTGGAAGTGACTTTGGGCTGGGGCTGACTTCAAAGGCAAAATGGATGCAGCATCAACAAAATCCTGCTCCATCCCAGTGCCTCCCCTGGGAACACGGGGGTTGTTTCACAGCAGTCCCAGCTGTGCAGCCACCTCCTGCCAGCACCCTCTGCCCACAGGGTATCCCCTCCCGTGTCCCCTCATCCCCTCCGGGATAACCCCTCTGGTCTGGGATCTTTGCCACAGTCAGGGTTTCCCATCCCACGGCTGCAGAGAAAACACCCATTCCAGCATCCCTGACATCCCTGGCCCCAGCATCCCTGGAGCGCCGAGGCAGGTGCCTGGCCTCTCGGAAGCTCAGGAATGGGAAGAGGAGGGAAAAGAAAGAAAGAAAGAGAAGGAAGGAGCCATCCCTGCCCTGCTGCATCGGCGGCTTCACCCAGCGCTGCCGGCCGGGCTGCCCCGGTGCTCCCAGGCTCCGGTACGGCGGAGCGCGGCGCGGGTTATGCAACCGCTGCGGCCCCCGGTGCCGCTCCAGACCCCCGGTACCGCTCCAGACCCCGGTACCGCTCCAGACCCCGGTACCGCTCCAGACCCC
>VXBQ01015059.1:136134-146654 GCA_013400175.1 Phainopepla nitens | reverse complement strand
GCCCGCGGGTCGCGTCCAGCCGCGGGTCCCGCTTGAGGAGCTCATCCCCACGCCCGCCCCGCGTGCCGGGGTTCCACCCGCTCGGGGATGATCCCGTCCCCAGGCTCGCCCCGCCACACAGGGGCTGTCCCAGCGCTGGTTGATGATCCTGGCACAGCAGGGAGGGGTCTGTGGAGATGCTGATCCCACCTGGCCCTCAGCACTCACAGCAACTCCAGATTTGTTAAAAGCCATTTTGGTGACGGACAGCCAGACTCCTTCCTTGTTACCCACAGCAGGTAACCTTCGAGCACAGCTCGGGGGCTGCGACTCCTCAGGCGTGAGCCCTGCCATCTCTGCTGCTCCTTCTCCTCCTCGCTGTGTCCTTTCCCCACCCTAAAGCCCAGCAGCAGCACCGGTCCTCCCTGTTTGCACTGCGGCTGGGCGCAGAAACCTCACGGCAGGATGGGAGCTGCTTTGGATCCGACAGGCCAGGGACAGCCCCATCCAGGGGGATCCTGTGTGCACAGGCGAGTTTGAGCAAGGGGGGACAGAGAGCAAATAATGATGGAAAAATGATCTGGGAGACTCGGTCACGAGGCCATTGTTAAGATAATTTCTAGCTTGCTATCAGCAAATCTTTGGATTATCCATTTGCCCCCTTTTCATGGTTCAGGTTGGTCATTCCTTTTGGATTTGGCTCAAAATGACCTTTGAAGACAAGCTGGTCACTTCGACCCCAGATCCCTGCTCTGTGTGAGCGCCAAGCACTGAGTAATCAGGGCCTAATGAGCAAAAGCCTTTGCTGGACTAATCCGAATAGTGGTGATGAATAAGGGGCATCACACAAAACTGACTGAAACCTCCCAGATCCTGCAGTGTGTTTGCTGCTGCTTTTAACCCCGAGGAGATCTCTGCTTCTCCTGGGCTGTGCTCTGACCTCTGTGTGGGCTGGGCTGACTTTGCCCACGGTGCTGCTGCGGTGACAGGGATGATGAACATCACCTCGGCCACCCACAGCCCCATCCAGGCAGGTTTGACCACCCCACTGAAGCTAGGATGGTTCTCTGGCAGGTTCTTATTTTTAGTGTTAATTAAGACAGAAAAAAAGCAGAGCCTCTGAGATTTATTTTTGATGGTGGGGTTGGTAATTTGGGAAGCAGCAGAGGCAGGAAGGTGCATTGCTGGATGCATTCCACGTTCCCTGCTCACTCTGCACCTGCAGCTCCTTGTGACTTGAACCCTGATTTTGGAGGCCAAGAGTGGGGGAAGAATCCTCAATGGAGATGGGAAATAACACACCTGGGCCAGGGCTGAGGGTGGCTTGAAATCCACAGAACTCTGCTGTAGAGCTCTGCAAAATTCAGGGGTGGATTGTCCAGCAAATCTAATCAGGAATGAGCAGACCATCCCAAGCTGTAATATGCCAAGTAATTAAGTGATTAGTATAGATTGTTGGAATGCCTAATGAGCAGTTATCACTCAATGATTAATTAATCCAATCAAAAGAGTCATAAAAATTCTGCAGGTGTGATGATACCTTCTATTCAACGCACAAGGGAAGCGAGATCTCTCCCCACGGTGCCCATCTCCGGTCTCTATCCCAGGCACCTGGCACCAGGGATGCACTGCCTGGGCTGCTGCCCCTGTGCAAGGGATCTCTCCCCTCCCCAAAATTCCCCTGGCACTGCCAGGATGGGCTCCAGCATCAGGCAGGCATCCAGAGCTGTGTAGCTCAAAGGTGGGGAAATTGGTCCCGCAGGCGCTGTCAGCATCCAGAAGATGCCGGGATCAGTCAGTGCTCATCTCCTCCCTGGGAATTCTTTCACTCACTGCCTTGATTAAGTCGCTTCAGTTTCTCCTGGTCAAAGCCCTGTTAATCCCAGCTAAGCCCGCAGCGTGCCGCACGCTGGCCTCTGATCACTTTGCCGCCAGGCGGTGGCTCTGCGGGCACGTCCCCAAGAGCACTGTGCCCTCGGGACATGGGAGCTGGCAGGGCAGCCGCAGCCCTGGAGCGCTCGCTTGCTGGCCCCTAATATTTACCTGACTAAATGATAATGGGTAAATGATCCCCAGCCAGAGCTAACAGCAGTGCAGAGCAGCCCTGACTCGTGAGTAGGGACCCCCAGCCACCCATCAGAGCACCCTGAGCTGCCCACCTCCCTCTGGGCGGGATGTCAGAGTTGGGTGACAGCTGGGGACAGCACAATGCCATCACCCACAGTGCCCAGAGCTGCTGCTCAGCAGGAGGATCCGGGACCTCAAACCAAAATAGGGGGCACACGCTCACCCCCCTCTCCTCTGCCATCAGGATCAGCCTCATGGCCACAAACCAGAGGGATTTCTGCCCCGGGCGGGCTGCGATGGCCCCCGGCGTTCCCAGGCAGCACCACAGCTCCGGAGATGATGATGGATCCAGGCTTTAATGCTCTTTTCTGTGCATCTTTGAAGGATTTGAGGCTGATCGCCCGCGCTTCCTGCGTGGCATCCACAGCTGGCTCCGCACAGCCCGTCAGCTGCCTCTGCTGCCTGCCGGGCCCTGCCGGGCTCAGCGCAGCGGTTATAATTAGAAATGCTAATCAGCTCTTGTGTTTCTGCCTTGACAGCCCTGCCACCCCCAGCACAATCTTCCCTCCAATCTGTCCTGTGCTCGCCCCCTCCGCTTCCTCTCCGAATCCCTGTTACTTGTAATTAAGCACTACGAAGTTAAGGGGGGTTGAATGGGGGTGCTGGGGCTCGTTGGATGCTTTGGGCCAGGATTGCAGCCCCCACAGAGCTCCTGGCTTGCTGGGAGCTGTTTGGGGGTCTCACCCTTCATTCACCACCTGCCCCTTGGGCTGGGGATGCCCCAGGGATGTCCCTGGTTCTGAACTATGAGGTGGAAGCGAGGGAAGCTCAAGGCAGTGCTGGGGTTAAAGGCAAAGGGTGGTGGCTGTGGCTGGGAGCCCTGCGGTGCTGGCTCTGGAGGGGGAGCTTCTCTCATTGGGATTTCCATCATGTGCCAACCGTGGGCGCTTCCCAGCCAAGGAGGAAAGGGAGCTTGTAAAGGAGCTCGGAGAAAGGGGCTGAGCAAGCAGATCCCTGCACTGGCTTAGATCATGGAGTTATTCATCACCAGGTCTTGCTCTGGGAGACTCAGCCCAGGGGATTCCTCCCTCACCAGCGCCCACAGACAGCCCCTGCCAGCCCCCAGCCTCTCCACACGAGAGCCAGGGCACAGCTTTCACCCTGGGCATTTGGCTCCCAAAGTCAGCCTTGGCCAGGGAGACATTCCTTGGAGCAGGCACGGGGCTCAGCTGGCCTCAGAAGAGACAGAGATGCACAGGTGGCGTGAGCAGCTCTGGACATAGTTTTTAAGTCAACCTTCATCTTCCAGGCACTCCCTGTTTATCAGCTTCAGTGGGGAGAGAGGCTGCAGTTTGGAGGCTTGATGTACAGAAGGTTTTCAAAAAGGCAGTGGCTCTCTGCCCAGGGACCTCACGCTTCACCTGGGACACATCTGCTCACCGCAGCATCTCCCAGCATGTGAATCAACAAAGGGCACAATTTCCCCCTGGAGAAAGGGAAATAAGAGAAACAAGGAGGTATCACAAAAAGAGCACGGGAGGGACAGGGCACAGTGGCTTCAGTGATGATGCACTCATGAAAAGGCACCAGCAGCACAGGCAGCTGACTGGGAAAGCTCTGGGGAGAAGTCAGATTGGATTTGTCATGACTAATTGACTCCCTCCAGCACTGTGGTCCAGCTTTCACGCATGGCATGAGCAGGGTCCCAAGCATCCAGGAATTAATAAGGGTCTGACCCTGTCTGCTCAGCCACTTGAGTTTAGCCAGTGCAGACAGCTGGCTTAAGAGGCCCTCTTATCCTTTACATATCAGATCAATTTGGGTAGTTATAATCTAGTCCTGGTGAAAGCTCAGAGCAGACTTTATTGCCCAACCAGCTCAAGGAGAAAAAAAGCAAGCAGGAGGGAGAGGTCATGCTGAACTATTGATTGTGTTGCTCCCAGATCGGCCTCGGCAGAGAGCTCACCCGGGACAGTTTGCCTCTATCTCCTGCTAATGCTGCTCCATTGATCTTCTGTGACAGGCGGCAACTACAAGATTTTTTTAGGTCGAAGTCATTAAGAGGCATTAATCAATAACAGAAGAAACAGAGAGAGAGCAACTGTTTGTTTCATGCAGACATGTTCCTCGTGTGGATTTTAGCCTGCTGAGGTACAGGTGGTTTATTTTCAGGGAGGTGTGCCAGGAAAAGAATTCACCTTGTGCTGGACTCTGGCACTTGGAGGAGATCCTGAGCCAGTTGCAACACACTGGCAGCTCCAGCAGGGCTGTGCAATGAGAGGGCAGCACCTGGGGAGTTTGTGGCATCCAATTCCAGGTACCCTAGCAATCCAGCAATTGCCCTCTGTTCCCACACAGGCACCCCGGGAAGAGATGGGTACTGATTTCACACGCCCAAAGACCTGGGTGCTGTTTTCAGATTGTGCTTCTACTAAACCAAGCTGCTGCCTGGCTGTGGTGCAGCCAATCCCAGCAGCCTGTTCCAGGATCCAGCCCTGTGTGAGCCCAGCCCCAGACCAAATTCATTCCTGTGGCAAGACTGGAGTTGTTCACAAGAAAAACGGTCTTTGTGCTGAAAGCACCTCAGGCTGCTCCACTCCCTCCAGCCCTGCCCAACAGTGTCAGTACATTTCCACTGCTCCATGGTGGCAACACGCCTTCTTCTCCTCCAGCAGCTCCTGTGCTGAGAAGAAAATGTCCCCATCAAGTGTCTCTGCAGGTGGTGGAGCCATTTTTCCTTGGAGAGGCAGAGAAGGGAGCAGAAGGATGGGATTGTCTTCAAAGGTGGTGGTTCTGGAACCAGCAGGGCAAGCAGCAGCCTTGGGGTGATCTGGGGCTGGGGAGCTGCTGCAGCTGCCCATGCCTGAGCTCAGCTCCAGGAGCAGCCCTGTGATGCAGAAATTATGTTTAAATGCACACATGGACTTAGCTCAAAGGCCCTTTAGTCTTGCTGTGTGCCACAGAGCTGGCATACCCTGTGGCACAGTGCTGGCAGGTCTGGCAACCCAAGAATGCCACGTTCAGCCAGGGGAGAGAGCATGGCTCAGCCTGCACCCAGCAGGTGCCATGGGATGCTTCAGAGTAAGGGAAATGTCCTTCAGGAGGCAGGGATGGAGATTCCAGTGGAAATCAGCGTTCCTCTCTGGGCACCTCTCGCCTCGACTCCCAGAGCCCCAGTTTGCAGTGGTCAGTACTGCAGATCCCCGGGGAAACAGGATCTTCCCAGTGCCTGTAATTACAGCCACACATCACAGCACAGAGATCAAGGGCTGCAGGAGAGGAGGGGATGACATTGCTGGCTCAGGTTGCACAGGTGGGGCACACACAGCCCATAAACACCTGGCAGTCCAACCCTGGAGACACACCCAGAGCTCAGCACCACCGGCTGAATCCAGACCAGGTGGGACTCGTTAAATCCAGACCAGGTGGACTTTTTATGGGTATCCAACCATAAACCCATTTTATGGATATCCTTATGGGAATCCAGCTCAGGTGGGACACATTATGCTGATGATGAGCTGGACTCCCTGAGCTGAGAAGCTCTGATGAGGTAGATGCAACAAACCCCTCTCCAGTCCCAGGCTGTCCACCATGGGAAGCCCTTGGCTCACAGCTCTGCCTTCCCTGCTCAGTCTATCAGCCTCCAGGTCAACCACCCAGCTCCTTCCACCAGCACAAAATCCATCAGAAACAATTTGATTTCCTTTATTTACGCATGACATTTAGGAGAAAGCCTAATTGTATTGCAACCTGGGGGAAAAAAAATGTGATTCCAATTTTACATCCTTGTGCCTGAAAAAGCTGGAGAGCTGCAGCCAAACAAGATGTCCTGTACTGGGCACACTCATTTCCGAGCATGGTGCAGAGACCATGAGGTGCAGGGGGATTTCCAGCCTGCGGTAAAAAAAAACGTAAATGCAACAGTAAGATCTGGAAGTCTCGTGCTTTTGCTACCTCCTGTTTTTGGCAAAGTCTACCAGGAGCAAAAAAAAATAAAAGCCAGTGCTGTGGTGCTTGGTGGTGTGTTAAGCCCAGCTGCAATCCTCGCCTGAGGCACAGTGGCTCTGCAAACACCAATCTTCAGCCTCACTGATAGCCCTGGCACTCTGTGGGCATTCCTCTGTGGATCAGCTTCATGCCCTGTGTCCTGCATGGATTTAAATCCACACCTGGCTGGTGTGAACGCCTCAGCAGATGATGTCTCACTTTTTCAATGGAGTTACTTGAAGGTGAGTAAAGGTTACAGGAAGGAAGGTTCAGATTATTAAACAGCCTTTTAAAACACGTTTCTCTCTTAATTGCGTGTTGTCAAAGTCCGCTGGGCTCTCTGCCTTTCCAGCGGCCAGTGGGGGCTGTGCCTGCCGAAGCTCGGGCAGTTTAGCAATCTCATGCTTGTGGTTCTTGTGCAAGGCTCTGTTGCGAGCAGGGAACTGCAGCGCTCACGCTGAAACCACGCTGAGTCACCAGGCGGTTCCTCCCCGAGCGTTTACTCTGTTGTCACCAGAGCGCTGACGTGTGATTACCGAGGAGCCCAGCAACCACAGCGAGCGTGGCCATGGAGCAGCAGGAGCCAGCGTGGAGGCTGAGGGTCAGCCTGAAGCTCTGCCCCTGAGACTGTGGGCTCGCCATGAGCTTCCCTGCTGCCCACACAAGGAGCAGCAGGAAAATTTCACCTCCCATGCGCCCTTTGAGGCGACACGGAAATGAGATTCACCCACATCCTTTGCACAAACCGCTCTTAGCACCATCCCCACCAAGCAGACTGTGGTGTTCCCGACCAGCAAACCTCTTTGCTGTCTTTGCCAGGGCAACACTTCCAGGAAAATCGATGCCAGCCAGTGATGTCAGCCCTTGGGGCAGCCTTGCTGATGGATGCAAACAAGGTCCAGGTTCTCAGCCTGCAGCCCTGCCTGTGTGGGAGCGTTACACAGGGTAAACACGTCAGTGCTGTGATGCTGGACTGTCCTGTGTACCCTGAGCTACACAGAGGTGACATGCAGTGACACCAGGCTCTGACACATCTCCCAAAGCCAGCTGCTAACTCAGACAGGTGAAGAGGATAGATCAGTGGAGGGATGGATGGATGGATGGATGGATGGATGGATGGATGGATGGATGGATGGATGGATGGATGGATGGATGGATGGATGGATGGATGGATGGATGGATGGATGGATGGACTGACAGAGGTCTGGAAGGAGTTATAGCAGACGTGAGGATCACCTCACTGTCCCCAAGTCCCTGACAATGGAGGCTGCTGTGCAGCACCCAGCACGAGGGGCTGGTGCCGAGGAGTTTGCAGAGCCCACAGCTCCGTGCTGTCAGCCCTTCCCGTGAGGGCGCCCAGCCTCACACATGCGTGCCACGAAAAAGCCACGAGAATGTTTGGCTGGTTGCTTCCTCCTCCCTCCCACTTGAATGTCACCAAACCCAGCTGCTGCTTTCAACACACAGCCCTTGGCAAGAGGAAAAGGGAAGCAGGCCGATGGGTAGAGCTGCCAGCGGCGCCGTGGGAAGCCAAGGACACAGGCAGGGTGAGGCAGCACGAGTGAGATTCTCCACAAATCCAGCCTTGCCTTCGGCACAGCCGGCATCTCCAGAGGGTCCTGCCGAGCACCCACCCACCCAGCCTCGAGTCTCCTGCTGCTCTACAACCTGCTCAGCCAGGAGATGGACACATCCCTCCTTCCTTCCTAGCCCTCTGAGTGCTTTCCCTCTCTTCCCTTCTCCATGTGTAGGAGATGTTCTCCCTGGCTCTGTTTCTTTTCCAGTCAGAAGCTAGTCATCCACAGGGAGGTCACATGTTGTTGCCAAGGGAAGCAATAAATTTAGGCAAATGAAAGATAAAAGAACACAGCCAGATTATTGTTAGATAAGGGTAATGCTTTGGGCTTCATGGCTCTTCATGGACCCAGGCACAGAAATCCCACCAGCAGTGATGCTGCGTGGGCCCTTCTGCTTGGCACTTGATGGGTTCTTGCTCCTGCCAGGGATTCTGGGGCCTGCTCAGCTACTCTGCCTGCAGGGTACCCTTCTACCACGTTTAAATAATCCAGTCAGTAGTTTAAATATGCGAAACACGCAGCACAATCTAGCAAACCAGGTTTTTTTGAGAATTTGGAACTGCTTCATCCAGACTGCTGCAGCTTGGGAGGACAGGGATGGGGTCACCTTTGCCTGTGCCCCAAAATGGCCATGTTTCAGGGTGATGAGGTGATCCTTGTGTTGCACAGTGGGCAGAGGCTCTCAGGCCTCTTCCATCAGGCAGTTTGTTATGAAAATGTTAACGCACAGGCTGTCGTCATCTGGCAGCACCACCGCCTGCCTTATGAAATAACTCAGCGTGACAGCTCTGCTTGCTCGCAGGCAGGCCCATGTCTGGCTTCTAATCTGGCATCAGAAAGCGCTCCCCTTCCTTGAGCTCCAGACTAATATCAAATGTTTCATTTGCATTACTCCAGATAACGTGCTGGAGAGCGTGGGGAGAAGGGGATGGCAGCCAAGCTCCTCCAGGAGCCCACACGTGGAGCACTGCACCAACCCTGCCACGCCGGATCTGTTCACTCCGCTTGCCGCCGGCACCGCGGCCCTGCCGGAATTTACATTTCAGATTCCCAACGTCAGCCAGCATTTATGAGCTCCGTGGATCAGCCCGTGCTGCGCCCTGGTGACAGATCACCAGGGACTTTCTTCCCCTGTCAACAAAAGCAAAAAGTCACGAGGATAACACAGAATCGCTCCGGGCCCAGCGTCTGCTCAGCTGCAAAGGTCCCGGTGACTTCCCAGGCATATGTTGGCTGGCACGGTGCTGGAGCAAGGCTCCCTGAACAGCCCAGGCGACACAGGCAGCGGGGATTAATCTAATGCCGTGTGGAGATGCTAATACAATAAGGGTTCTTTGTGGCATTAGCTGGAATCATGAGACCAGCTCTGAGATGTCATTGCCTGGCAGCCTTAGGGAGTGCTGCCTGGGAGCTCTCTGTAGAGAAGGAGCTTGTGCCCTGCTCCCAGCCCTAAAGCTGCTGCGGGGTAGGGAAAGCGCAGGGAGCCCTCCTTTTTCTGGTGACAGCTCGTTTGGGAACAGCACGCAACCTCTCTTGGTGAATCCAAGGACAGCTGAGGGAACAACGGTTATTTTAACAGGGCTAACACTTTTTCTTGATTTTTCCAGGAGCTGCAAAGCTGTGGATGCCAAGGGGATGCTCAGAACCACAGGGTCACATCTTACCCAAGTGGAGTCTCCGCGGAGACTCGTGGGACTTGGGTTTCACTATAAAAAGTGTTGCAAAACCAGCCGAGGCCAATGAATGGTTTGTGTTGGTTCCAGGAGACACTTTCATCTCCTTTGTACCCACAGAGCTTCAGGGCCTGATCCTATCCTAACCCCAGCGCCAGCAGGGAAAGCTCCATCCCGCTCAGCATGTTTGTGCTGCTGGAAAACCAGCCTCAAGCACCAGTGGAGAAGGCGGGAGAGAGTCAGTGAGGGTCCCCAAACCTCACACAGTGCCCTGAGGGACACAAACTCCCTCACAGCATGGAGAACCCCAAAGCCTTTCCACGGCACCACACGAGCAGTGAAAATGCCCCCACATGACACCACGAGGGTCCCAAATGTCCACAGAGCTCCATGAGGGGACCTAACCCCACACTGGGCTCCATGAGGGAACCAAATGTCCACAGGGCTCTATGAGGGGACCAACCCCCCCACAGGGCTTCATGAGGGGACAAAACGCCCCCAGGGCTCCATGAGGGTCCCAAAACTCCATATGGTTCCATGAGGGTCCCAAACTTCCACAGCTCTTGATGAGGGGACCAAACCCCCCCCAGTGCTCCATGAGGGGACAAAACACCCCACAAGGCTTCATGAGGGTCCCAAATGTCCACAGCGCTCCACGAGGGGACAAAATCCCCCACAGCGCTCCATGAGGGAACCAAACCGCCATAAGGGTCCGTGAGGGGACCGAACCCCCACAGAGCTCCACGAGGGGACCAACCGCCTTCCTCTCCTCGCCACGGCCGCCGAGGCCCGCCCAGCGGCCCGAGGAATGCCCGCTGCACAGGGAACATTCCCTGCGAGCCCGTCCCGCCCCGCTGAGGGAGCGGCGGGNNGGGAGCGGCGGGGCGGGCCGGGCCGCCCACATAAGGCGGGCTCGGCGCTGGCGGCTTCGGGGAGGAGGCGGCAGTAGCGGCTGGTGCGGGTGGAGCCGTCATGGAGCTGGGGTGGCTGCTGTGGGGCACGGCCGTGCTGCTGCTGCTCCACGTCCTCATGGAGCTCAGCCCCACCGTCAACTTCGCGCTGCGCATCGGCTTCTACTGCGTGCTGTGCCTGGTGGCCTCGGCGCTGGCGGCCGTCGCCTGCCTGCTGGTCAACGGCGGCCGCACCGTCAAGAACATGAGGTGAGCGGGGAACGGGCGCTGGGGACAGCGGTGTCGCCGCCCCGCCGCTGCCCGGAGCTCCTGGGGCGGTGGCGGCC
>VXBQ01015059.1:117786-128043 GCA_013400175.1 Phainopepla nitens | reverse complement strand
AAAAAAAAAAAAAAAAGAAATTACACCTTTGGTTATTTAAAAAAAGGAGCCTCCTGGTTTTGTGTGGGGGCTGAGCTCTTGCAGGGGGTGGGTTTGGTGATGGAGGGGCAGGGGGGATGTGTTTCACCCAAACCCTAGGGCTCCTGGAGAGCAGAACAGGAGCAGGCAGCACAGCCAGCACTCCCTGCTCCCTGGGAGATGTTATCCCAGGATAGTGCTAAGGAAAAGCCAGGTGAAGCTAAACCCCCCCCAGGTCACACACAGCAGTGTGGCACAGCCAGGCACCCATGGCACGAGGTAAGGCATTTATTTGCTGCCTCTCCAGCAGGGAGAGGGCTCAGAGTCCAGTTTGGAAGGAACTGTGTAACCTTTGGTGAGGTGAGCTGGAAGAGAGGATGGAGATGCTGGTGGGAGCTCAGCCTTCTCCTGCTGCCCTGTGCATTCCTGGGGCTGGAGAGGCAGATAAGAGCTGTGGATGCACTCAGCTTGCTCCAGGTCCCCACCAAGCACTCTGCTAGAGCTCATTCTTGCAGGAACCTGGGAAGATTGGGAAAAAAAAAAAAATCAGCAAAATAAATTCAGTCATTAGCCTGGCTCTGGTTTTTGTCTTTCCCAGGGAGGATGAGACTGACCTAAACCTGTGGGAATGTCAGCCACAGCTGCTGCTTTCCTTCTGCCAAACAACCCCAGGCTGGCTTCATCCCCCCACACTCAGGAGTGTCACTCTCACCTCCCTGGCATGTCACAGTCCTTGCCTGTCCTTTTCCCCAAAGCCAGTGACAGTAACAGGGACAGTCTGTGCTGGATCAGGGGTAATTCAGACCTAGAGGGGCCAAAATCGTTATGGCTTAAGGAGCTCTGACCTGGTGCCTCTGCTGATGGTTTATAAAAGAGAAAATGTGTTTTTTTGGTCATTGCACACATCCCCACTGAGCAGTTAATTGGGGAGTGCAGTTGTAGGGTGGCATTCAGTGGGAAATGCTCCACCAGGCACGGAACAGGGATGGCTGAGTAACTCCATGGGATACCCTGTGAGCCCCAGAGCTTGCTGGGGTATGACAGGACAGCTTTGTGTCCTACAGGGCCTTGAAACACCATGAAAAGAGACAAAAACAGGTTTTGCATGCTGAAACAGACTTGGCAGAAATTAATTTCGGGACTTTGGAGTCATCCCTTGGAATGGATCCATGTTACCTTGTGATACTGCTCACATTCCTCTGTGCTGTCACTAATAATATGTGCAGGGCACTACTAGAAAACTCAGCCTGCTGGAACACTCAGTGGTTCTGGTAATTACCCCTTTTCTGAGATGGTTTTTAAGTGTCTATTTGCAGCCACTTTGTCTTCAAACAAGTTCTTTGAATTCTTTTTCTCTCTCAGCCATTCCTGCAAGCACTGAACTGGGACTGGATATGTCCTGAACCAGTTTCTCCTGAGTCTTTCCAAGACTCAGCAAGCTGCTGTTGCACACCCCAGCCATGCCTAGTTTCTGGAATTATTTAATGGGAAAATGAGCTGCAAAGAGCTGCCTATCAAAGTAAAAGAGTTCAGATGGTTGTGTTCTGCCTGGAGTCACGGTGAGCACCACAGGGAGCCGAGGGGCTGCTGTCCCTCTGCGTGGTGGGGACACCAGGCAGGACCCCCCCACCTGCAGCCATTTCACACATGGCAGCTCTCACTGGGCTCCCTCAGTTTGTTACCTCAGAGACCCTCTCTGGTTTGCCCTTACTGATCTGTAAACTTCCAAAAGAAATGCCTAAAACTTCCCAGGCTCATAAATCTGCCAACTTCTGCACGCTCCCTAAACTTCCCTGATTGACTTTTTGGACTGTTAATTTCCAAAGAGCTAGGGGTTCTTTCCTAAGGACCGAGTCATCAGGAAGGGACAGCAGTGTGAGGTGCTGCCTGCCACACATGACCCACTGCTCCCAGTGCCTCCCTCTGCCCCACAGCCACGTTTCCATGTGCCAATCCTACAGCTTTTGGCTGCTACAAGGGCAGTCAGATGGTGCAGCTTTGAAATGAAGCTAATGGGCTGTTTGTGTTCATCCTTTATTAATTACAGGCTGCTGAGCTTGAGGCAGATCCAGATTAACTGTGGCATATGTGTTACTGATCTCGCTGGCCCACATCTGCTCCCCGTGGCCAGGATGGCTGCAGGGAGATCCTTCCCCACTGCTTTTTCCAGGCACTCACAGGTCTCCAGCCGCTCCTCCAGGAAGGAGATCTGCTCACTCAGGGAGTCGATCCTGTCCAGCTGCTGGAGGGAGTGGGACAGGCGGCTGATGGGGTCTGCACTGACATCCTCTGGCGGCATCAGGTTGTGGAAGGGGGCCAGCACCAGCTGGAGCTTCTGCAGGGAGAAGGGGAGCTGTGAGTGCCTCCCCCTCGGCCAGCAAGACCACCCGGGGGATGCAGCACCCACCAGGGAGGGCTCAGGGGGCCGCGGTTGTGTTCAAAGGGATGGAAAAGCCGCGGTGTGGGCACTGCCGGCGGCGGGAGCACAGCTGGGATTGCTGCTGGGATGTTAAAAATAGAGCCGGGGAGGAGGGAAAAACCCTGGCTGCAAACAGCCCCGGGTGGGAGCTGGCTGAGCAGGAGCAGGGCAGGGGGATGTGCTGCAACTTGCCTGCTCCAGCGCTTCCACTCTGCTCCTCAGGTCCTTCATTTCTTCCTTCATCTCACTGGAGGGACCTGAAAAAGGGCCCGAGGGAATGTCAATTAAAAAGCCCACTGCTGAGGTGAGGTGGAAGCTGCTGGAGAGAAAGGCATGGCTGCAGGGCTCTGGCCAAGCTCTGCTGCTTTCCACCCCCAGGGTCTGCCCCGCTGGGATCATCCTCGAGAGCATCAGCTGGACCTGCTGCTAAAGGCAAGGCTGCTCCTGCTGCTGCAGCTCCTGCAACAAAGCGGGGAGGGTTTCAGGCAGTGGGGTGATGCTTAAAGGACAAGAGATCTGCTGGATCCCGGCCTTTTGTGCCCGTGCTGCCAAAATACACCCGGCTCTGCCCTGTGCTGTGGTGGGCACAAGGGATTGTCCCTGCTGAGGGCCCTGGACAGGGGTGGAGGCAGGTGGGGCACGTGCAGGCCGTGCCCTGCTGTCCCAGATGTGATGCTCGTGCTGGCCACAGCGCATTATTACTCACGGTACGAGTTTGAAGTGTCACAGCGCGTACCAAAAGTAATAATGGGCCGTCACCAGCGCCGCTCCTCGTGGCTCGGGACCTGCCCTGCAGGAACGAGGATGATGACAGAGAGAACAGACACATCCCAGACACCTCCAGCCACAGCCAGGCCCTGTCACCCTCACAGATGGATTTGTGCTCAGTTGTTTGGGTGGAAGAAGCACTCCTGGGTCAGCGAGAATAAAGCTGAGGGGCTCTGGCTGCAGTCCCCTCTCCCATCTCCTGCCACTCCTGCGATGCTGAGCATTCCCCCAGCTCACTGCAGGCCCCCAGCAGCTGGGGCTCAATGTGGGGACAGGTTACCTGCTTGGCTGGAGGTGTCTGTCCCAGGTGCTGGCACCAGGGGCTGGCAGCCCTTGTCATCGGCAGCGAGGCTGAAGCCGTCCTGGCAGGCGCAGTGGAAGCTCCCGGCTGTGTTGATGCAGAGCTGGCTACACCCGTGGCTCTGGCTGGCACATTCATCCACGTCTGGAACACAGGAACAGCTCAGTGAGGAGGGGGACGGGATGAGGGGCACAGGTGGCTTAGGCACAGGGGGTTTGCGATGGAACCCCAGTGTGTGCGCCCCAAGGGAGCTGGGGTTTGTGCCGGGCACAGCTCTGGGTGCCTCAGCACCACCAGTGCCTGGGACAGCCCTGGATAAACCTGGGCTAAGCTGGAGGGGGTCTGGCCTCCTCCCCTCCTCCTGCTCCCCCCACAACACAGCCAGAAGTAAAAGCTGTGGTCAGAAACGTCCCAGCTCTGGCCAGGCGGGCGCAGGCAGCGCTCGGCTCTCATCCCGGATTTACGGCCGGGGTTTTGGTTCCAGCCAGCTGTGGCGAGGAGCTATCAGCCTTTCAAGTGTGTACAAAACCCAGTAACCTCTCCTCACACGGGGGAGTTATTAAAGCTGTTCCCACAAAGCAGAAAGAGCTGAAGCGCTTCCCACGCCCGGGCAAATCTGTTTTAGGCAGTGGGAAAATCCTTTTCCCTGGAGCCGGAGCTGTCAGCGATGGGCTCAGCCCTGCCTGGCCCAGCATGGGTCAATGCCACACGCTCCTCCTCTGCCTTACAGGAGGATGGAGAGCTGGGAAAAGCTGGGAAATGCCATGGCAGGGGTTTGCAGCCATGGTGGGCACCACCCTGCCCAATTTCCCTGTGCTGTGAGGAGCACCAGACTGTTCCTGGGGTGGAGAGGAGTCTGGACATCACCAGGCTTCTCCTCCACCCCCAGATATTTTTGGTTTATGGATTTTTGGTCTCTGCAGCAAAAGGGCGTTTTAGTTTACAGCAAGAGTTTACAAAGCCTGGGAGGGATGATCATGAACACACGATCTCAGGCCGGCCCCACAAGGGCTCTGTGCTGCAGAGAGGCTTTTGCTGGCGTGCTCACAGCTCTGCTCACACTGAACCCAGCATGGAGCAGCCCGCAGAGAAAATGGGGATGCCAGAGCTGCACAGGAGGGCTGGCAGCACTGAGGCAGCCAAAGGGATGTCAGAGCTCCCCTGACACTTCCTATCCCTTCCTGGAGTAGACGTGCATGTGTGTGCAGAGGGACAGAATCAGGCATGGCCCCAGGTCTGACAGGAGCCACAGCGCTGGTCCCTGTCCCCCCCCGAGGGGTCAGTGTAGGGCAGAGGACACCCAGAGCCCCATGGCAGCTGGCATGCTCCCAGGAGAAGCTCTCCTAGCAGCAGCAGGGCAGGTATGACACAGGGAGCAGGACAGGGGGGACATGGCCAGTACCTGTCTGGCANAGCCTCACCCAGCAGCCCCGGGGGTCCCCAGCTCCCTGCCTCCCCCCTGGATGTGTGCACACCCCAAAACACACCAGCACCACACAGCAAGGTTGAGCTGCCCAGGGGAACAGGGCTCAGGATGGATGGAAAGAAGCTGAGCAGGCAGCAAAGATGGGAAGGAGGAGGGCAACAGGCAGCAGCAGTCCCTGGTGCCACAAGCTGTGAGCTCATCTGGGGACAGACTGGCTGCTGCTGTGGTTTGCATTTGTTGCCTCCTGAAACATTTCTCATCCATTCCCGCTGATTGAGATGGGGAGGACTTATTTTATTTATCCTCTGGTAACTATAAAGGTAATAAGTGATCCCAAAGGAAAAAGGCCCAAGAGGCAGCAGAGAAAAGCTGGGAATTAATCAGACATTGAACCTCATTTGGCTGTGATGCTTCAAATTTAATTCAGGGAGAATCCACCTGACAGGCAGAGGGTTGGTAAATGAGAGATGTGGTCCTGGGGACACAGAGGGGGGTCTGGGGATGGGCAGTGGCACCGGGGGGACCCAGCAGCTCCTTACCTCTGTTACAGCCGAGCGTGTGGCCGTTTGCTCTGCTCCAGCCAGGACAGCACGAGGCCGTGGGCTCGGGCAGCTGCCTGTACCTCTGCCTGTAGGCAACCCTGTAGATGGTCCTGCAAGGCAAGGATGGGCTGAGCTGGGTGCCCCAAACCCGCGTCCTGCTCCCACAGCAGCAGCTCGGGGCACTCCCAGGGGCTGGGATCCCCACAGCCGTGGCTGGAGCAGGGTCTCTGCTGGCACAGCCCGTGGCACAGGCAGGTGGGCTCACCTGTAGGTGCTGCAGAGGCGGTGGCCCTGGCAGGTGGTGAGGTAGGGCTGGTACACGGGCTGCACGTGGGACTCGGCGTGGGCGCTCCGGCGGCTCGGCGGCCCCGCGGCGCACACCCTGCGCCTGAGCACACAGGGGTCAGTCCCACAGCCAGGACACGGCCTGAGCTCCCCTCTCTGCACACGAGCTCGTGAACAGCAGTGGCTGGTTGCCACAGTGACCTGGGAAGCCACTCAAAGCTGTTTGGGGTCAGTGACACAACTCTGGAGCGCTGTGAGCGGCGCGGGCGCTTCCTCCCCTGTCCCGGGGGAGCAGTTGGGACCCAGATTTAGGGATGATTTACTCACTACATTCATTGTCTCCCTTCCCCTAAAATCACTCACTTTCTAGGCGGATTTTTCCTTTCTGAGACTTTTGCATTCCTGAAACAGATACCTCTGTGGTCACCAAGAAATTAATGATTTCACAGGAAGGGTCAGGCTCACCGCAATAAAAACTGAGGTTGGATAAAAGACACTCCCCAGCTTTCCTAAGATAAGTGTTATCCAGTCAAAAACTTTCCCAAGGTTAACAGCCAAAGTGGTCTTGGTTAAACATCTTTTTTTTTCAACAATTTCCAGCCCAAGCAGGTCAGTCCCACTGAGGAACCCATCTACTTGTCTCAGCCTCCCAACTCAATTAGAAACTAAAATAAAAAGCCTGGGAATTAGCATGGACATCAGATGGTTTCCATTAACTCCAGAAAACTCCTCTCAGCCTCGTGATTAATGTTATAGAAGATGCAATTTTTAAATGGCAATTGTTTGCTTTGTAAAATTCAGAAAAAAGTTTTAGCTGCAGCCTGTGCGTGTGAGCGAGGAATTCAGCTGTGGTTTCAGTCCTGGGCACTGAAATGTGAAAGGTTTGATGCTGGAGGAGCATTTCAGTGTAAAAACAAACTTTGTAGAAAATGTGAGCTGTGTCTGGGGGCGGGTTTTGAGCTCCAGCTCCTCTCAGCTGGGGAAGAAACTGGGGCACTGAGCTCTGGGCTTCCTCAGACCCAGCAGGAGCTGAGCTGTGCCTGCCCAGGCTGTGCTGGGATCCAGGGAGTTCTCCCAGACCCATTTCCCAGAAAGGGAAGGGGAATTGCTGGAGCTGCCACTGCTGGGCTTGCAGGGCCCCAGCAGCACCCTGGGGAGCACAAAGCACAGCCCAGGGCTTTCCTGTGTCCCTGGATGTCCATCAGAGCTGGGAGCTGCCTCCTCCTCTGATGGGAGCTGCATCCTCCAATAACAGCTTGTTCACAAGGCTTGATGTGTGTGCTAGCAGGATTTCACACATATTTTCATGAAGGATGTGCTTGAAGGAGACAGTAATAATTCCTGAACAGCTCAGAGCCTGATGAGCTTTTGGCTCTCCTAGACAAAAAGCCCAGAGTATCTTCGTGTCCCTGCATGGAGTTAAACAGAGCTGGGACATCTCTGAGAGATGTTTTAGCTTCAGTGAGAAAGCAAACAACCAGCAATGAGCTGCTGAGCCCTGGGAGAGCTTCTTCCACCTCCTCCCCAGCCCAGAGAGCCACACAGGGCTGTTCCCCCCTCACCCTGATGGGTGGAGAACACACCTGAGAGATGCAGACAAAACAGAGCCTTACCCTGCGTGGGCAAAGCCCTCCGTGCTGGCGGTGCCGAGGATGAGGAGGAGTCCCCAGAGGAGGCAGCCGAGGCTCTGCATGTCCCGTCCTTCCTGGGATGTGCTGGCTCCTACTGCATGGCTCCTCCTTCAGTGGGGATCCCTGCAAGCAGGAGAGCAGCACCGTGAGGACATTTCAGGAAAAAATTCCTTCACTGAAAGAGTGATTGGGCAGTGGAATGGCTGCGCAGGGAGGTGGTGGAGCCACCATCCCTGGATGTGTTTAAAAAAAAAACTGGATGTGGCACTCGGTGTCATGGTTTAGTTGATGAAGAGGTGTTAGGTCAAAGGACTTGATGATCTCAAAGGTGTTTTCCAACCGAGTTCATGGTGTGATTCTGTGAGGTGTCCCTGCCCAGCTGGTGACAACTGACAGAGCCATGGGGACAAACCCCCGGCGAGCTGGGAGCTGCTCTGGGCACCAACCCACCTTGCCCCGCTCCTGTCATCACCGTGGCACCATATCAATTCAGGAATTATTCCTGATTTACCCCAGGGGATGCCTGGAGATGCTCTCAGGGCACCAGGGGCTGCACAGTTGTGTGTTGAGTTTTGTCTGAAACTCGCTGCCCGTTTCAGGCAGCGAGGGCAAAACAATGGCCCGTCATTTCTTAATGCACACAGCATTGTAAAGCTGTGTTTTCCCCACCACAGAACACACTGAAATCTGATCTTCTTCTCTTTAAAACACAAATTTGTGACAGAGAAAAGTGCTGTAAGGGCCATATGTACCATCTGCAGAGTCGGTTCTGAGGCACAAACCCAGAGGTTTGAATTTTCTAGCAGAGGACAAACACAAAACAAGGCTGAAGAGGGTCAGTAACAATATCCAATTTAAACAATATCTCATTTAAACAAAGCACTTGGCCTCCGGATGGCAGCAGCTGAAGGTGAAAGAAATAAAGAAACCCACCTTAAATATGCACTAATTAAAGAAAGAATCAGACCTTCTGATTAAACTTTCTGAGAGGGGAGGCTACACAAAAAGAAACCTCCTTCTGAGACTGCAGATATGGTGAGGTGCAAATCAACTTTCTAAAATCCCCAAGTGCTGTGGGGTGGGACCAGACTGGAAAATTGCAGTTTGATCCCCAAACTCCATTGGGAAATCCCAGCTCTGAGACAGGTTGTTACAAATAACCATGGCAAATCTGGAGGCCCTGCAGGTCTCCAAGCCCTCCTCCAAGGCACTCAGGATCGTCCTTTCCTTGGTGCAGGAGAAGAATCTGAGGCAGGGAGATTCACATCTGGAGAGAAACCAGCCTGGTGCCTTCCTGGCCCTTAATATCAAATGTCAAATATCAAATATCCCTGCAGATGTCCATGCAAGCCCAGCCCTGAGGATGGAAGGAGGATTTTGGTGCTTTAAAGCCCATAGTCCTCCATTCTCCTTCAAACACAGAAATTAATTGAATTTCCTAATGATGAATTTATGGTACCTCCACCATCAGGAAAGCAAATCTTGCTTGTCCTGCAGGAAAGCCTTTTTAAAAATAGTGAAGAAGCTTTCCCTCTCCCCAGTCCTCCTGGAGACATTCCAAGGACACTGGTGCACAGGCACACACCAACTCCCCTTTGCTCCACCAGCCAGCTTTTCCCAGGGCTATACTGGGACACAAAACCTCCCCACAATCCCAGATCCCGGGCTCTCAGTGCTGCTCCTGAAGTCTGGAAGTCAAACTCTGCCAACCATCTCCATCCTCCCACAGGATTCCCGTGGCTGCCATGGGAGCTCTCCTTGTGGGGACGGCAAGAAACGCACAGGGCACGAGCCTAAAATACAGAGAGTTTGTTTTTTCACTTTGAACTGGAGCAGCACTGCCCTACCTTGAGTGCTCAGAGGATCCCTCTGGGTCATAAAATTATGGTTGATTCATACCAGAAAAAGCCGTAAAAGTAGAAAATGCAATAGTCTAGACTTGTCTTTTTTATGGGTTTATGAAAATCAACCTCTTTAAAGCTGCTGAAGACCCTCCAACCTGTTGCCACCATGCTGTTCCATGCTTTTTTGAAGCACAGAACTTAAGGAAGAAAAAAATTATGATCAAGAAAGAATAAATACGTTTTTTGTCTCTGCCTTTTAAGCCTCTCAAATGAAGAGGTGAAGCCTCTGTAGTCTGACAAGTGAAATTATGTCTTAAGGGTCAGCAAACCCTCCTTGGCTGACCACGTGCTCCTGAGAGTCTGGGGGTCCCTGTGCCACCAGCCAGAACCATTCCCAAAATTCTCCTAAATTCCCAAAATTCTGCTCTTGCCTCACCTGCCACAGCAACCGAGGGGACGCAGAACCCACGGTGCAGGTGAGCAGCACTTTCCCCAACTCTGCCCACAGAACCAAGGCTAAAACTCCAGCTGCCAGCAGCAGGAGGAGGAATGGTGCCCTGGCTGCACAGGGATGAGAGAATCCAGCCCCTGGTGAGGACGCGATGACCCTCCCGGGACCTCCTGCACTTTTCCAGACAGCCCGGCCCGGTCCTGCAGGTGAAACCGCGGCTGCAAACCCGGCCTGTGCCCCAGAACCAAACCCTCCCCGACAGGGTCAGCGCCGGCCGCAGGGGGATGGATTCTCCCTCCCAGACACCTCCAGCTGCTCCCTGCGCAGGCAGGGATGCGGGACCGCGGGATGCAGCGGGGCACGGGCGTGGTGACACCGCCGAGGGGGCTGTGGCACTGTCCGGCGGGGCACGGGGACACGGGGGCTGCGGGGACACCGTCACCATGCCAGGAGCCCGTACCGCGGGGGCTGCGGGGACACGGGGGTCCCTGAGGGGCTGCGGGGACACGGGAGTCCTGGGTGGGGGCTGTAAGGACACGGGGGTCCCTGAGGGGCTGTAAGGACACGAGTGT
>VXBQ01015059.1:88665-111396 GCA_013400175.1 Phainopepla nitens | reverse complement strand
ATCCCATCCCATCCCATCCCATCCATCCCCGCTGTGGCTCTGCGGTACCTGGGGTGCCCCGCTGTCCCCTGCCGTGCTCCCTGGTGGCTCCTGATGGCCATCCCTGCCCGGCCACCCTGGCTCCAGCGGCCCCGGGCATGGTCCCAGCGTCCCCGGTGTCCCCAGCATGGCCGGCCGCCGGCCGCGCCCAGCCAGGAGGTGGCTGCCGAGGTGGAAGGGTGGCTTTTTATGCTTTTCTTCCTGTATAAATCAGGCCGGGGATGGACAATCCCAGACAGGACTTCCTGTGTGTGTTGCGAGCTGATAACGGGCGCCGCGAGGAGAACAAACACGGCCGCCCCGAGGGGGAGAGGGGCCGCGGGGCGGGACCCCCACGCCGAGCCCACCAGGGCTGACACGGAGAGGAGGCAGCCACGAGTCCCTGGGGACACGGGGAGGGACAGGCCTGCTCGCCCAGGCTCCCTCCTGAGCCTCACACCAGGCCTGAGATGGGTGGGACCCATTCTGCACCACTGTTCGGCAGCTCCCGTCGCAGCCGCCTCCCGTTCCCCCTCAAAAGGGGACACTGGGGACCCCCACAGCACCAGGGACTGGTGCCAAGCACGGCAGGGCTGGTGGCCACCTCCTCAAGAGGGGCCATGTTGATGTTGACTGCCAGTGGAACGCCTTCTCAGGGGTATTTATGACCCCCTGAAATTTGGGATACAAGGCTGTGCTCAGGTTATTGTCACCCTGTCACACTGTGCCTGTGTTGGGAAAGAGAGAGGTGCATGGTTTGGGCCACTGAACCTGAAGGACATCACCTGGCAAAGGTGCTCTCTTCAGGACCAGGCAGCAGAGAAGTGTGGAAACAACTGCCCTGACGCCCAAATTTTCAAGCCCATTCTGGTGCAAAACTGGTTGTATTCCAAATTTAATCTGCCTGTGTGTGTGTGAACTCAGTTCTGGGCAACCAAAGCAGGAACAATACAGCTTTTAATTCTGGATTTTGGAACTTTGATCCAGAGTAAAAACAGAGGCGTTTTGGAGCACGAGGGCTGTGACAGTGACAATTATTTCTCAATTTCTTGACTCTCCAGACTCTCCACGGCAGACCATGGGTTCTGCTCCTGTCCCAGCAGAGTGCCTGGCATGGATTTAGGGCCACGTGCCACCTGAGGCTCCCCCATGTCCCCAGCTCGTGCCGGCAGCTCCTGCGCAGGCTCACGGGCAGCTCGGAATTACTCCCACCCTGATTCAGCACAACAGTGCTCTGGGCAAATCCCCCGGGAGCTGCAAAATATTCCTATGTTTATTTATACAAATGCATGGCTAAAGAAAGCCCCCTCTTGTTTTCCTTGGCAGAAAGGGTTTTGGAGGCTGCCCATCACCCTCCCCAGCACCAGGTGATGGTGCACCCCGTGCAGGAACGTTCCCAGGGTGCAGGCATTCCCAGCTGAGGGAATCTTTGGGAGCACAGCTGTCCAGGGGAATCTCCCTGAGGTAAAAATGAATGCCTGGGTGCTCAAATTCAGTCTCCTTCTTTTCTGCTCGGTGATGGGTTTTAAACAGCAGCTCCCTATGGAAAGGCACCAGGGTCACGTGGATGGTTTGTGCCACCTGTGGGATGAGGGATCTCAGATCCAGGGCTGAGACCTCTCCCCACCATCAGCTCACACACAGGCTCAGCCCTGCAATGCACAGCAGCTCCAGAACTCTCCCCAAAACTCTACACCCAAATTTCATGACCTGCAAGAAGCCCTGCCTGGCGCTGTGCCATGTGTCCTGGGACGAATGCAGGTCACAGGGCACCGCGGGGACATCATCCACCCACACCTCTGAGCACAGCCAGAGCCAAGCACGGAGCAGGACGGCAGGAGTGACACGGGATGTGTGGAAAACGCTTCCTGTTTACGCAGGCTTTGGAGCCCTGAGCGGTCAGCAGGGGCCCCGTGAATGGAGGGGCTTAAATCTGAAATTGTGACGCTTCATCTCGTCCTCCCAGGGAAGTCGGTGCTGGGGGAAATCCTGGGAGGCAGCCAAGGCTCAGATATGGTGGGAGGGAAGGAAAGAGGGAGCCAGGGGGTGTTGGTGCAGCACACTCGGCCATGCCAGCCATGCCCACACCGCTGCCTGCTCCTCCCTTTGTCCCCAAAGCCTCCTGCTGGTGTCTCCAGTGCCCTGGCAGCTCCCCAGCCCACCCCAAGGTGACCTCCTGTGTAGCCCACAGTGGCAGGTGCTAGTGGAACCCCCTGCCGCTCTCTTTGTTCCTCCTGGAAGTCTCCACTTCTGCAATAAAGACATTTTCCAAAGTCTCTGATACCCGTCAGGCCTCCTCTCCACGTAGCTGCTCATTAACACCAGAAGTTAATTGCTAACAAGTTGTTAATTAGATTTTTGACATCACATTGCACAAGGAGCTGGTCCTAACCCCATTTTCCAGCTGGGGGTCCAGGTGTGGGTGCCTCAGCAGGGTCTTGGGATGGCTCCTGTGCAGGTGGGCAGAGTGACACACACAACCTTTGGAATGCTTCATCTGCACTCTGAGGGCTCAGCCTCCCCTCTCACTCCTGACAGACAGCTCAAGGAAAGCCTGATAAGAGAAGGGGAGAAAGTGAGAGAGACAGGGAACAGAGATTTAATATTGTGCAACTGCCTGTCTTGAACACAAGGCTGGGGGAGAAACTCTCCTCCTCTGCAGGACTGGGACCCAGGGTGGCCAAGGTGGGGACACGGCCATGCCTTGCTGCTGCTGCTGTGACTCCAGGGAGCACAGAGGTGGGAAAAAGCCCAGAGCCTCCCTTTGGCCAAGCCAGAGTGGTGAAGGGCTCTGTTATCTGCCCTTTGGTGGGAGATAAGATTTCAGTGCTGTCCTGGGGGAGCAGCTCATATCGCTCACAGATACTCCCCTGGCTGCAGAGAGCATTCAGGCACTCAGACAATATTGGAGCAAGGCCCTATCTTTGAGAAAACCGTGAGCAGTGGAAAGACACACAGGATGGATCAGCCCTGCACTGCAGGGGTGCAGTGTCTGCTGCCCAGAGCACGTTTCCTCAGCCTGTGAAACTGCAGGGCCTCTCCTGTTGCAAATCCCTGCGGAGAAAAATTATCACAGGTCAAAAAAGGTAGCTGGGGTTATTGCTGGGCTGGGAATCCTGCCCATTCTCCCCAAACTCCCTGAGGTATGAGGCGATGTGGTCCTTGCACAGCCCTGGTGTCTGCCTTGGAGCCAGCTCCCACCGCCACAGAAAGATGGGAAGATATTTTCCACTGGAAAAATGACACTCTATTAATCCAGCTGCCCCTTTCTTCCACCAGAAACACCTCTGTGGATGCATTAACAGTCATTACTTTATTTTTGCTGTTATTTGACAACAGAGTCCAAATCTTAAATGCAGAGCCTTGCTTTCAGCGAAGATCCAAAACACGCGTTTTGAATTCTCTGCCAGAAGTAACACCAAATTATCAGTCAGGTAAGGACTCCCACAGACCTGCCATTTATTTCATGGAATCCCAGACTGATCTGGTTTGGAAAGGAACTTAAACTCATCCAATTCCACCCCCTGCCATGGGCAGGGACACCTTCCCCTACCCCAGGGTGCTCCCAGCCCTGTCCAGCCTGGCCTTGGACATTTCCAGGGATCCAGGGGCAGCCACAGCTTCTCTGGGCACCCTGTGCCAGGGCCTCCCACCCTCCCAGAGAAGAATTCCTCCCTAATATCTAATAAAATCTACACTCCTTCAGTTTAAAGCTATTCTTCCTTGTCCTTGGGAAGGTGACTTCTGGGCTGTTCCACCCTCAGCAGAGTTCTGAAGGCTGAGCCCTCCTCTTCCTCTTCCCTGCCTGCAGCCAACAATCTTTTTCCCAGCAGCTCTTACTGGTCACTGCAGATGACAAAAACTGACATTTTAAATCTTCCCAGTTGCAGAACAAAACACCTGCAACTGATTAAAAGCTTTTCTACCTCAAAAAAACCTCTGTGCATGGGAAAAATGCACTCCAAGGGCTGGTTCTGATCTAGTTGTGTGGGACAAAGTCCAGAGGAGTCCACAGAGAAGACCTGAAGAATGGACAGGACGTTACACTAACGGTGTTGCACAGAAATGATCCAGCCAAATAACACCCAGCTGAATAGAGCTCCACGGCCTTTTTATAAAATTAATAGGGCGTGTAAGAGATAAGTGTCTCCCATTAGTGGATTTAATACCTTGGCTTAAAAGCCCGACCCAGGAAACTTCCATGGCTTTTCTGCTGACTTCGCTGGATTTCAGCAGCATAAGAGAGAAGTGGAATTCAGCCTCAAAGTCAGACAGTGAATGCAGAAGTCAGGACTTAGGAAAAAGATTTAAAAAAAAAAAAGAACTGTTGATATTTCTCCTCTCTGACACGTCGCAGTCTGTCAAAATGGCCACTGCTTTTATTTTGTTTAATCACTTATCTCCATGGAGGGAAGAGGAAATTCCCAAGAACACACGGTCGTTAAAAATATTAGCCAGGGCCTGGTGATTATTTTTGGTAGCTAAAAACTTCCTGGCTGAGGGGTCTGGGTTTGCATTGGACTCGAGTAAATGTTTTAGGATAACTTTCATAAATACCCATTATACACAAACCAGTGGGCAGTTTACAATTCAACTGGGAAGGGCGGGGACATGTTTCTCTTTCTTTTGTTCTGCCTGGCCGCATGCTAAAGTGCATAGATCCACACTGAATTAGCATTTAGCTATTTTCTTGTATCCTTAAATAAAGGACCAGTTCACACAGTCAGAAATCTCTGTTTCCTTTCAGGCAGGAAAAAGGAAGTGAATGCGAGGGGCAGATTTGGAGTTTGCTTGCAAGAACAATTGAACTCCCATCCAGAGGGGAAGGGGATCTGCGTCAAGAGGAATTCACTTTTTTTACTCTCTCTCTCTCTCTCTTTTTTTTTTTTCCCCCCTCTGGAAGGGAAGAGAAAAATGACCTTTAGTTTAAAAGCCTGAAAGAATAAAGGTCTGAGCCTTCAGAGCTGCCTGCACAAATATAGTCATAAAGGCTTTTTCCTGACAAAAGGCTCCCGGGGATGCTGCGCCGTCCTTCAGCGACTGCGGGCACGGCTCCGGCTGCTCCCCTCTTACTTAGCCCAGGTGAAGGGCGGCACCCAAACCTGTCAGCAGTTCCTGCCCACCGGGGACAGGCCCTGGGTGTTGCTGAAAAATATCTGCCATTTTCCTCGCTGCCCCTCCCCGGTGCTGCCCGTTCTGGTGGGGCGGATGGGATTTAGAGGATCCCCTTGCCCTGCTCCCCCCACAAAATCTTATTTGCAGATGTGTGTGCAAGCAGGCAGGGCATTGACTCTACCTGCTGTGCGGCCAGCCCCTCACACTGGCCACATTTTGGTCCCTTTACTGTACACCACAAACCCTCTCCCAGCTTTTCTGAGAGCCCTGAGCTCTCAGGGGCTTGACTAAGTGTCCAGACATTATGTGTGCTCTCATCTCCAGGGTCTCACCCAAACCATTTCAGTCCTCAGCACTACTCTCCATTTAGTGGGCCTTAAATATCCACAGAGTATTTTTCTCTGTATTTTTTAACCCTCCCATGCAAACCAGATTTCCAAGACAAGCTCCCAAGCAAGCCCCAGAGCTGGAGAACATAGAGGTTGAACCTTGTTCGGATGTTTGAGCACCTCCAGGGGCATTAAGGACTTGAGGATGAAGGTAAGTGCCACAGGCTGGGTTGTCCCCATGGTTCCCAGCTCTTGCCAGAGAAATCCTGGGAAAAGAGGGACTCCTCACCCTTCCCTCCTCTCCACACATCAGCCAGACCTGTTCCAAACTCCAGGCACAAACCTGCCTGAGGGGTTTCTGCCCCAAAACTAGAGCCAGGCCGGCAGCTCCCATCCTTCACCCTGCAGAGCATCGCTTCCCCAGGCCTGCTTCCCTCCAGGTGATGACCAGGGGCCCGAGGGAGCACAGGGGATCCAGCTCCACTTTGGGTTCCCACACACTCCCAAAAGCTCCTCAGAGCAGTTTTCTTCCCATCCAAGGAAAATATTTGCTCGGAGCGCGAGGCCGCGGCTGGGCAGCATCAGCAGCAAATGTCAGCGAGTGTCGGCAGGAGAGAAACTAATTAGGCAAAATGGGCCAAACTTCTCCCTGGAGGAGCTGCTCTGTGATCACTGCAGGAAGGATGGATGTGGCCTCATGGTTAAATGGATCATTTTGTGCTCTCTCCTTGCCTCTCTCCTGGTTGGGTCTCGGCCGCTTTGCCGCCTGCCCAAGGGCTCAGCGGAGCTGGTGACCCTCCTGACAGCCCATCACGGGCACCTCCCAGCTAAGCTGGGGTGAAATCACCTCTCAGTGCTAAACCTGTGGGTCTCCAAATGTATTTTGGCAGGTTTCCACTTTTCTTCTCCAGAGCTGTCCATCCTCAGTGAGTGCAGCTGGAGGGATGCCCCCACCAGCACTCAGAGGGACAAGCCAGAGCCAACAGAGACCCAGAGGGACAAACACAACCCGTCCCAAAGCAGTCAGGCATCACCTCTGCTAAGGTCAGACATCTGCAGAGCCTGGCATGAGGCAAGGGTGCATCTGGGAGTGCTGGGATGACTCAGTCCGTGAGGAAATGGTGTCACCTCCAGCCCCGTGCAGCAGCTCCGCTCCCTCACTCTGTTTCCAGCTCCACACACGGTTTTACCCTTTACTACCAAAACTTCCCGACCAACTCCCCCACAGCTGAGCCTTGAGTGAGGTTTCAGGTCCTACTTATGAGTGTGTTACATCGAGGGAGCCCAGCTGGGAGCCCATCCCCACATCCAGCCCGGGATGGGAGCAGAGCAGCAGTGGGAGAGGTGTAGGGAGAAAGGGAGGATCACACCAAACACATGGGAATTTGCCAGCCCCGTGGGTTTCTATTCTTATCCCTGTTCCTCTTGAGCTCCTAGAATGGAGCATGCATGGACTGCACCGCCTACCTTGGTGCCTAAAGGTAATTCATTAACCTGCAGGAATGAGGAGCCTAAACTTTCCCCTAGTCCCTGCGACAGCAGCAGTTCCCCGTGGTGGTGCCAGGGTGGGGACAGTCCCCTGGGGTGGGGACAGGCTCCAGGACCGTGCCAGCCAGGCAGGACATGTGTACACAGCTCCTCAGGAATGCACCCTCCCAGCAGGAGCAACAATGGAAAGGCACAAAGTCCAGGAGAGCCCAGCTGGATGTGTGGGGCTGGGCACCAGGAGGGCTTTTGTTCCCCTCACGGGAAGGTCGCGTTTAGCAGAGTCACAGCACTGGGTTTGGGATTCCAGGCCAGACTGGAACCTGCAGTGGGACCAGGCAGGTTCTTCCCAAGGTAGGGCAGATTGTGACAGGGCTCTAAGAGCTTGTTCAAGGCCAGGGATATTGGCAGGGCTGAAACCATGACCCCACAGCACCTGCAGGGCTGCCAAGTGCCCTGTGGGGCTGGAATAAGCTCATTGCCTCCCCAGCCCTTGATTTGCCCACCAGAAGCAGCAGAACCAGTCTCAAAAAGGGCTGAGCAGGCATGGGGATTACTGCCCCAAATGTCACCTGAGTGCCCCAAGCAAGAGGATAAACTTGTCTAGAACAAACAGTGGGAGTGACCCAACTTTAATTTACAGCAAAAGAGCACTTTCCTTCTGCTCCTGGGGGATCCAGGGCTCAGGGATGCTGCTGGAGGCTGTGCCAGCCCAGTGGGGAGCCTTCAGCTGTTTTATTCATGGAAATCCAAGCTGCAGAGCAGCCCTGGAGCTGCTGCTTCCCTGGCAGCAGCCCAGAGAGGGTCTGTGCTCCGAGGAAACAGGCAGGGCAGCACAGGCAGCACGGCCAATGTCCCAGCAGGAGAGATAACATCTGGATCAACCAGGAATGGAGCCATTGGAGCAGGACCTCGTCACGTGCCAGCTCCTCCTGCTGCACACACCAACAGCTCAGGTTGGATCATCTTATTTTCCATAAACACACCAGGTTTTTAATCCTGGATTTGCAGGACAGCGCTGCTGGGATGGTGCTTTGAGATCAAGTGCCAGCCTTAAACCTGAGCTTTGCTGAGATTAGTCCCAGGTACAAAGCCAGCAGTGCTCAGCAGGTTCTATATGAGCACAAAAAATTGGTTGGATCAGGATTCCTGTGGCACACAGTGAGTGAAATCACTGGCCTGTTACTTCTGAATTCCTTTCCTTTTCTTTTTTGCTCTGTTTTGATTTTAGTTTATTTTTTTCTCGTAGGAAGCAGCTCAGAGATTGGTTGTGACATACCCCAGGCTAATTCCGTGGAAAGCCTGTTTTCCAAAGGAAACATTTGCCATCTTACTCCCAGCTTTGATTTGCCTGTCCCTGCTCCCTTGCCAGAGCTTGTTCTGCAACGTTAATAGGGAAGTTTCTTTGCACAGGGCCAATTGTGCCCGAGTGATTTTGCTCAAGGAATGAAAAGCACATTCACTTGGCGTTTGAGGTGACATTTATTTGGTGGGTGAGCTGGAGAGCTCGGTGGGCAGAGAGAAAAAAACATCCTAGTGAGGAGTCCTTTCAAAAGAAGAGAAACAAGAACCCAGGAGAGATAAGAAAACGAGTGTTTGCAGAATCTGGGAAAGCCTCGTGCAGAGGGACGGAGACAAAGCACGAGAATGCACTTTATTTGTGACAAGCTTTCCATCCTGGGCAGCCAAACAGGACATCCTGCTTCAGTTCTCCTTCCTCTCTTTAATTAGAGTTGCGTTCAGGACACTGCCATTAATGTCATCTCAGCATTTCCATGACAAAGCCCTGTTTTTGCTGGACTTTAGGAACTTGGCCCTAGAAAAGCCTGTTATTAGTGGAGAGCTGTTCACTGCAGAGGCTGGAGCAGGTTTGCAGCCAGCTGCTGTGACATTTCCATCACAGGGAGCTGCCACCAGCTCGGAGAGAGGTGTTTCCATCCAGGGTGTGGGAGCAGTGAAGGAAGTCAGAGCCCACCTCTGGCTACAGCAGGATTCGGGGTGTTTGTGCTCCAGGAATGTCTCCATTTCAAGTCTGCATTGTGGCACCTCTCTGACATCTAGAAGTCACTGAGAACACACCACCCACGTTTTTGAATCTGTGAGTCACCGTGGACGCCTCTGTGGCTGCAAATAATTAAAGAAGGATCTGAAAAGAAAAGCAGATTCTGCAGCAATGGTGTTTTCAGTACCTGGGAACAGGGCCTGGCTACAGCCCCCCAAAAAGGAGCCCCCTGAAACCCCTGTCAAAGGGGCACAAACACCAACCTGGCTGACAAGGGAGCTGTAAAACACCCAAAATGCACCTTAAACGCCAGGACAGCCTGGCAGAGCTCAATCAGCTCTGCTGATAAACCAGATTCCTGTCGTGCTTGTTGTGCTGTATAAACTCCTTCCTTTGGGTCTCCAGGGCAGGACCTGGGGTCTGTGCAGAGCTCTGAGCACATGGGCAGGAGAAATCCTCATTCCCATCCCACTGAGAGCCCTGTTACACCAGACTGTGCATCCCTGAGCAGGAGAAGCCAGAGCTCAGTCCAGCCAATGCCTCTGGGGCTGGTTTTGGCTCGAGAAGTGCTAAACATTATTAGCAAAAAGAAAACAACTTTTTTTTTTTTCCACGGTGGAAAAACTAGTCCTTCCAACTGAAAATATTAGTGAGATTCTTCCACTCCTGAAGGGAGGGCAAACAGATTCCTTTGTTCCTGCTGCAGTCCCAGGTGCATTGCTGGCATCCAGAGCAGGGCAGGCTCTGGAAGAAGCTGGAAAGCAACATTTCATCACAGGATACTCCAAAGCAGACAGGGTTAAGCCAAACATCCTTTTACTGCTCCTCTTTCACTTCCCATTTGAGGGGAGAGCACACAATGGCCCTGCACCCTGAGCTAGGGCTGTGCTGGGGGATCCCCTCCCTGGGATGAGGGAGTGGGGCTGCATTTTCTCCAGGCTTCCTGCATGGCCAGGCTGCTGTGTCCCCTGTCCCAGGCTCCCACAAGGAATTCCCTGCCTTTTCCCACTCGTGCTGCCACCCCACAGCTTCCCTCTCTTGCTGAGGAGCCAAATCAGAGAAATTACTCGATTCAAACGGGCTCACAGAGTGAGGAAGCAGAGGAAAGAGGCTGTTTTGAGGCTCTGCAAGCTGCTTAGAGCTGTTTCTCCAGTTTCCCACCTGCTGGAACAAACTGGTTTGGGTAAAAGGCACCAATGCCACCACATGGCAGAAGCCCAGTGACTTCTGGGCTTTGGCTGAGGAGATTTAGGATGTGCTGGCCCAGTGCTTCCTCAGCAGTGCCCATCAATGCTGGGCACCCCCAGGAAGGGCTCTGGGCTCTGTCCCCCTGCCCTGGCCCGCAGCAGAGCAGGGCAGGGCAGGAAGGGAGCAGCGGAGATGAGGAGGTGAGTGTTTCCTGCCCCTCACAGCAACACACAACAGCACTGTCACTCAGCGGCCCCCACAAGTGCAGCAGCAAGATAACTCCAGACGCAGCCACCATCACTTCCCCCCTTTGTCCCTGGCTTTTTTCAGGCCTTCCTGAGCACAAACGTCCCATCTCCAAAGGAATGTCCCTGCTGCTGGCCGCCCCCGGGGTGCCGAGCGGCCGCGCTGCCCGCAGGATCCGCGGGGATGTGGGTGCCCCAGCACCCCGGGACGGGGAGCAGCTGGCAGCCCTGGGCTGGGAGCTGCCATGGGAGGACATGGAAGGCATCCTGACATGGGATTGAACGGCCACATCCCCCCATTTCCTGGCCTGAGTCACTCCCGAGTGCAGGAGATGAAAGGCTGTGGGGAGCTCACGGAAAACAACCCGCTCAGGAACTCCGGGCAGCCAGCAGAGCCAGCGTGCTACACATTCCTCATGCTCCTGGGACTGCACAATTCCTCTCCAGTCTCACTGGATGCTCCAGCCCACACCTGGAAGGTGCTCACAGGATGTTTCATGGCTGAGACAGTCCCTGCTCCTCGCCTGTCCCGGTGTGGTGCTCACTGAGCCAGCCTGGAGTAACCCCCAAGTACAGCACAAATCCCATAGGAGCCCTTCTATCTGAAAGCAAGGAGCACTTCCAGCCCTTAAATTAGGCTGTATTTTTCCCCAGGTTCTTTCTCAAAAGAGGGCTCTGGGTTTGGCTTTTCAGATGCTGTCACCCTGCAGAGTTCACTCTGCTCAGCACAGACCTGTTCAGTGCACACAGCCGCAGAAAATCAGCCCCACAGGAGATGTTTTCACTCCCACAGCACTGTAGGGCAAGGGGGGACTTGACAGGAACCAGGGGGAGATGTGGCACCCCCAGAGAGGGCCCGTGGACAGCACAGCACCAGCGTCCCCAAAGCCAAGGCTGGAACGCAGTGAGGTTGTTTCGTTATCTCCTGCCCTGCCTCTCAAGGACAAAATAATCTAACTGTTGTACAAACACATTTTTCACCAAGGGATTCTTCATTAGTGCTTGTTTCCTCTCCCAGCCCATTTCCTGGAAGCAGTTAGTGCTGACAGGGGTGGGCAGGAGCAGCCAGGGGATGCAGGAGCTGCATGAGTGCGTGAGGGAGCGCACACATTCCTGCCACGCTCTGTGGCCCAGGGTTACACCTGGACACATTGCAATGCCACTGGCCACCAGCTTTCCATGCCTGGAAAACACGGGCAGGCAGGGACAGGGACAAGCTGTTAAACTAAAAAAACAGGAGAGATTAAATTAAATATTAGGAAGAAATTCTTCCCTGTGAGGAAGCCCTGCACAAGGTGCCCAAAGAAGCTGTGGCTGCCCCATCCCTGGAAGTGCTCAAGGCCAGGTTGGACAGGACTTGGAGCACCCTGGGACAGTAGAAGGTGTCCCTGCCCATGGCAGGGGATGGGATGGATGATCTTTAAGATCCTTCCAACCCAAACCACCCCATGATTCTGTAACTATGAGCACCTTGCAGACAGGTCCTGGTGTTCCTAGCCCAGATATCCTCACGGGACATGGATGCCCCACGGCTCCTGCTATAAAACCTCCCGCACGGCTGTTTATGGATCAGCCATAAACATTTGCTCCTGGCTGCAGTTTTCCCAGGAAAGATTTCAATCCATGAGCGATTCCTCCCTGGGCCAGTTCCTCCCTGACTGTTTACTTTCGGAATTCCTCTGAGTTAAACACAGCTTTATTTCTAGAGCAACTGGAATGCGGTATCTATCATCTCCATCGATTATGACAAACCAATTATGGATCATGCAGCAACCAAACAACAAAAAGAGATCCTGAACAAACAAACAAAAAAAAAAATTAGCCACCAAATTGCACCAGGCTGCCCTAGGGAGGGAGGGAGGGAGCTGGCAGGGGGAGGAAAAGGATATGGTGCTTCTGGGAGCCGCGGCCGTTTGAAGGCTGCGAAGGGAAGCAGGCCAGAGGGTTATCCAATCTCTCGGAGCAGACATTTCCGCCTGGCACGCCCCAGCAGCGCAGTCCCTCCGCTTCATTAATAAATCACCGATCCCGCCCGCTGCGGCTGCCCCGGGGCGGAAACGGGAGCTGGGGCGAGCGGGGCCGGGAGCGGGGCGCGAGTGCCCGGGTGTGCATGGGGCAGGGTGCAGCTCACAACCAGGAGCCCCCAGAGGTCCTGCACGGCCCTTTCCAGCTCACCTGGATGTGGCAAAAGAAGCTGCAGTCCCCATGAGCCAGCACAAGCACTTGTGACACAAGGTGGGAATGGGCAGGACTCTTCCTTCTACCGGTCCATTCCCCCTTGGCAGCTGCCTCTCTGTGTTTGTAGAAATCTCTGGAGCTCCCAGGCGCTCCAGGATGCTCTTTCAGCCCCAGACAATGCAAGCAGCACTGTTTCCCTGATGCCTGGAAAGACTAGGTAGAATAAAAGGATAGAAAGGTATTTATTGAAAGGATCCAGCTTGGGCAGTGCAGGAATCTCGCCAGGCCTACACCCAAGTCAAACCCACAATGGGCACAAAATGGCCGCCCCATCGTGAGGGCAGCCATTTACATATTATATACATCTAAATAGAGAAATAATAAATATTTTACACCCACAAATGGTCACAAAATGCATCCCCTGGTCACAAGGCCTCACACTTTGATAGGTTTTGGTCCATCAGCACATTGGAGTTAATTGTCCAATTACAGCTTCAGGTGATGAAGCTCCATCCTCCTTGTTCCCTCTCCTTCTTCACTGTTGTTTACACTCTTGGGTCTAAAATTTGTCCTTGGTGCCAAGCTGGAAAGGAATTGTTTTGTCTCCCTACTCTGTGAAGAGAGCTCCCCAACCCTTAATAAGAAGCCCAGAACTACACACTAAACCAGCACAGAATCTGAAAAATATAAAAGTTAAAACTTAAGGCATCATCCCCTGGAATACAAGGGCCACTTGAGGATGATTTTGAGCAGATTTTGGCAGAGGTCTGAGCACAAGTAACATGGGCTGTCCTGGATCCAGCCACGTGCTGCTCCCCATCATGGCAGCATCCTAACCCATTCCCTGGTGGCACCCACAGTGCCCTGACCCTCGTGGAGACGGATGCAGGGACACCAGGGGTGATGGCCCACCTCGTGTCACCCTGTCCTTGCAAAGACACCCTGGCTAAAGCAGGAGGGACAGGGACAGCCAGCGTGTGGCTGCTCGAGCATCCAGCAGGGTGATGCAACCACCCCCGGCCCCACACCTCCCTGGGACGTGAAATGCTAAATGACACAAATTCCTGCCACCAGCGCTTCCTGTTTTCCTACGGCAATGGCTCACGCTTCCCCGCAGTCCTTGACCCCTGGGACTGTGCTAGAAAGGATGTGAAATCCCTCACCCGCAGCCCAGGGCTGGGCTCGGGGCTGCCCCGGGAGCCCCGAGCCGGCGGCCGCTCTGTCTGTCTGTCTGTGTGTCCATCTGTGCAGACACAATGGTCACACGAGCCAGCATAGCTGCCAGCGGCCTCGGGGGACAGGATCTGATAGCTCAAGGGGAAAGCAGAGCCACAGAACAAAGCAAAGCCCAGCAAAGCTGAGTCTTTGATTCCAACCCTTTTTTTCCCCTCTCTGAGCAAGGAAATACAGTCGTTTTCTCACTTGCACTTCCTCCAAATTTCAGGTTGGTCTCTCGCAGATGGAGCCAGGTTGATCAAAGCTCAAGGGTTTTGCTTTCCCTGCACAGCTGGAAAGATATTCTCAAAATCCCTTCCTGGCACGTATTCCTTCATGGCACAGGCTGGGCTTCCCAAAACGTCAAGCAGAGGAAGGTGGGGTTTCTGTGAGAGCAGAAACTGCTGCCCCAGGCTGTGCAGATCCTCATGGACACACATTTAAGGAAAACCACCCAGGGCAGGTTTTTGCCTTTCAGAGTCACCACCTCTCATCCCTGCTGGGAAATGATGCTGCTCCAACATTTCAAGATTTCAAAGCGTAAAGTAAATGCTGATCAAGCCAGAATGATTGGTGTTTCACTCTCCTTTTCTTGAGTGACACGATACTTCAGCTCCGGGTTTGTTTCATTTTTCTGTTACGGGAGTGTCAAGAGTCAGAAATCCCTCCACAAACAAACCCAGGCCTCCCCCAGCAGCTTCACCACAGGGACCTCCACACACAGGCATTATTGCAGTGGGGACAAGAAACATCAGCAGGGCTTTTGGGAGGGGGGAAAGACAAGAGCAGTGGGTATCAGTTTAGCCTGTACTGGGCAGATCCAACATTTGCCATCTTTCTTGCAAAAAGGACCTGTGATAACCATTTATTTTGAGGCTTTGCTAGTGCAGACCTTTTCATCTAACAGTGCTAGGCCAGACCACCCAGCAGCACCAGGCTGTCCCTCGGAGACATCATCAAAAGCTCTGCAAAAGGGATCAGCTCCCAGAAAACCGACATGAGGACACGGTGCCACACAACTGCTCCATCAGCCCTCTGAGCCGAGCCCTCTGCACAGGTCAGGGAGCTCATCCCAGCCCTGCTCCCACTGTACAATCACAGCCAGATAAAAGTCTCCCCCTCCCAGCTCAGGGCTCCAGTTACAACACACTTAATCCCGGAGCCAGTTTGACACTGCAGCTCCGGGCTGATTGCGTGACCCAGTTGTGAGACAGCGAGGCCCCGCTGAGCTCAGAAATGTTAAATACATTGTAATTGGACCCCCGGTGCCTCCACTTTTCTTCCGATGAAGAGGCCCTGGTAAGTGAATTTTCCAGAGCGTTCCTGGCTTGCCAGCTGTGGCCCCAGAGGGCGGCTGATCCCCAATCCAGCACGGACACTTTGGGAAGCTCTTCCCCATCTGTGGGGTGGTCTGGGTTGGCCACATCAATCACAAAGAGAAGGAAACCCAATCCACCCGTTCCTGGTTTATCCCAGAAGGAAACGGGAGTGGGGCTAGATAAGGAGTGAGCTCCCTGGGGAAGGGAGGGGAGAGCTGTGCACTCTCAGTTCCAACTTTTGCTCTTTGCTTTGCTGCACCTTTACTATCCAATCGTGCCCACGATGCTGCCAGCAGGCAGGGCCTGGTGAAGGGATGTGGCATCACAGCCCAGGTGACGCCCAGCTCTGCCCTGGTGCAGCCAGGAGTGAGCTGCCAACACACATCAGCTGGCTGCTGTGGCCTGTCCCCACTCCTTGTCCATCCTGGGGCACTGGGGACAGCACCAAATTGGGAACAAATCAGCCCTGATGTGCTTGAGGGGCAGCATGGACACTTGTCCCCACTGTGACCTCTCTGCTATTGCCAGGTGAGCCTGGAGGCTCCTTGGGGCAGGGCTGTCTCCATGGCCATGGGGCAGTCCTCCCAGGTGCTATTTTGATATAAAAAGCAGCACTTCCCTCAGCTTTTCCTCTCTGCTAGTGCAGGTGAATGCTCCTCTCGCAGCTGTTGTCCTTTCCAGAGGAGGGGTTGAAGGCCATGGTCACAAAATCAGCAAACTGGGGCAAAAGACTCTGCCAGACACACAGGCAAAGGAAACAGATGCAAGGGGAGCTCTGTAACATCCTCACTTTGCTACCAAACACTCCAAAACCTCGTGAGGACAAACCCAGCAGGAGCGTGACACTTCTTCTCCACCTCTTGGGGACTTTCAAAAAAGCCACTTCATTCTCCTGAAGTTTCCAGACTCACAGGTCACAGCCAGGAGAGAAAGTGCCAGACAGAAGCTGCTCCCTGGGGTGTTGGGGCAGAGCTGTGGGCACAGAAAGTCCAGTGGGCAATGGGGAGCACCCACACGGGAGGCAGGCAAACTCCAATCCTGCTCCCATGCCTGTTGAGGGCTAGACTTCAGATTTAGTAGTAGGAAGAGTTTTGATGTTCCCAGAAATCCTTGACATGGCACACAGAGGCATTTCAGGCAGGGAGATGCTCTCGTGGTTTGCCTCCCTTTGAAGTAAAAGCCCTGGGAAAGGCAGGAACGCCTCCAAACACAATTAATCCAACTCGTCACATTAACGACATCAAAACACAGCAACTGCAGCAGAGTCTGGGCCTCATTTCACAGCCCCTGAGCTAAGAAGGCTTTGCAGAGCTCCCCCAGAGCCAGGGCAGGATGCAGAGGGCTCAGGGCACAAGTTGTGCCTTGAATGGTGCAGAGCTGGGGACAGCAGGACCAGGTCCCTTTGCTCAGAGCCCTCCTGGAGCACAGACTTAGCCGAGCCCCCGGGGTGTTCTCTGCTGTTCAGCACCCCCCAGCTGGGAGGTTTGGTTCCCCTTCAGTGTTTCTGTATCCATGGGGGGGTGTGTGCCCTTTCCCAGGGCAGGGAGCAGCTGGGAATGCCTGGATGGCATGCCAGGATGGGATGGCTGTCACAGAACTGTCCCCATGGTCACACTGGGCTCAGGGGTGGCTGTCCCTAAGTGAGGCTGAGCCCCTCTGGCCTGGCACCCCAGCCCCCAGACTCTCACTGCCTTCCCCTCAGTGTCTGACCCCAGCTGATAACCTTGGGAAGCTCCCTCTGACCTGGAGGAGCTGGGAAAGGGAAAGATGTTGACTTTTAACCTCCTGCTGTGCTTCATCCTCCTCCTAAACCGGCTGAGCTCCCCCCTGCTGCCTCCTCTCCACCCTGAACCCATCCATCTCCCTGCTGCCGGGGCTGGAGGCCTCCAGGTCTTCCCACGATCCCACCCTGGAATGGGGAGGAAAGAGCTTCACTTCCAGCCTCAAACTCACCTGGACCCAGAGATCCCTGCTGTCCCTTCACCCCTCACTTCAGGGCAGCAGGGCCCCAGCAGCAGCTCCCAGGCCACGCTCAGGGACACCTGAGGGGCAGAGAAATTTTGGCAGGGCTGCTCAGTGCCCAGACTTTGGCCAAGTCACCGAGTGAGACAGACCTGACCCCTTCCCCTCACAGCCTGGCTAAAAGGAGCCCCACACCCAGCCAGGACCTGGAGATAAACTCGTGGCTTTGATGTGGAGGGGAAAGGGAGACATCCCATGCAAATCCTTATCTCCCTTTCCCTCCATCCCTGCTGGAGGAGAGGTGTGGGAAACACTTCCCAAAGGCATCCCTGGAAAGGAGGGGCTGGGCAGGGCCTGGGGACCCCAAGAGCCAGGGGGCTGTGGCTGCAGCACGATGTGACAGCCCGGAGCCACCCGCCTGTCCCAGCAGGCCAGGCAGGAGCCCAGACACAGAGCTGGGACACACAGGCTGATCAGAGGAGGCTCCAAGAGATGCTGTGTCCCTCTGCCTCCTTCTGCCCTCCTCTGGCGTCTGTGGGAGGCTTTCCTTGGATCTTTCCCATCGGCTGCTCTGGCTAAATCCTGTTTGGAGGCAGAGCTGTGAGGAAGCCCCCAGCGTGGCAGGGTAATTATCATCTGCCCTCATTATTTGTTATTAATACCACACAGAGCACTCCCTGCCCCAAAGACAACCCAGCCCTGATCCTGCCAGGGCTGGGACTCCTCGGGAGTTGTGCAAACGGGTTTGGGACTAAATATAGACCTTGAGGTGAGGAGGAGGAGGAGGAAGCAAAGCCAAGAGTCGGGAAGGGGAGAGACACACGAGTGGTTCCTGGGGAGGAGCGGGAGCTGCTTGTCCTTGCTTAGGAAGGGGAAGCACACCCCACTGTGGCTGCTCCTGCACTTGGAAAGGCATCCACGATCTCCCTGGTGGAGATCTCCCATCTCCAGCTCCAGTGCCTTCCCCCAAGGGTTCACCAGGATTTTCCAGCTGGGAAACCCCAAGGAGAGGGAATGTTGGGGCTGGAGGCTGCGCCTCACATGGCACCGCTGTCCCAAGGGAGAGGCAGCAGGGAGGAAAGGGAGAGCTGCTGCTGGGAGGTTTTCCCTCCTTCACCCCTGTCTGCTTCAGAGAGGTGAAAATTCTGGAAAGGGGGAGCACTCTTGTGCAAAAAAATCCGTGTATCCCACTGCTGGACAGCACAAGCTCTCAGAGAATGTCCTTCTGCCACCGCTGGGTCCCCACCTCCCCACCTCGGGGCACACACCACAGCATCTGGGATGCAGCAGGGACAGCAATGGAGGGCCAGAGGCTTTTTTTTTTTTTGGGACATCTTTTTAAGCCTCAAAAAACACATTTCAGGAAACTTTAGGTGAGAAAATATGCAAAGCAAGGAGTAGCAGCATCTCCAGGCGACAGGAAGGTGGAGTGGGAGAGCCATGCTAGCAGGAGCTGGGCTGTGCAAGAGCAGAGGTTTCTTTGGTTTAACAAATAAGAGGTTCAAAGTTGGAAAATGTGTGAAGCTGTCTGCTGGCGTGGGTCAAATTAAGGCAGCAGCTTCACAGGGAAAGAGGAGGAAGGATGGTTGCAATAAAAACATTGAAATATTTTGCACCAAGGCTTGCCAACAACAAGTTTAATTCTTGAGCTGCTAAATGTTTTTTGTCTCATCGTTGTCAGATATGAAATGTGCTTTTGGTGAGCAGCATTTTCCCTGAGAAATTGCTCCCAGTCTCAAAAGAGAAAAAGCCTTTAAAGGATATTGAACGGCCCCCAAGAAAGAAAGGAAGGTTTTAATTTTGTATGGAACAGAGCATTTGCACAATGAACCAGAAAAGGAAACACGGCAGAGATTCTCCCTTTGGGTCTGAGCCTGTCTGACTTTGCCCTTGTGGTTTTTGGTTCAGCTACAGAGCAGAAACCTCTGTTTCCCCCTCATTTCTCTTTCTGAGCCCTCAAGAGCAGCCTTGCCATGGACACAGGCATGGGAACTGCACTGGCAGTGCCCATGGAGCTGCAGTGGGACGTAACTCACCCCCTTTGGGTGCTGCTGCTTAAAATCCCTCCCCAAATCTGCTTCAAATCCCTCCCCAAAAGCTCTCAGCCGAAGTTGTTGCTCTTCCAGGCTCAGCCATGTGTTTCTGTTTACTTGCTGTGTGTGCCAGCAGAGCCTCGGCGTCCACACACATCATGTTTGCATATAAGCTGCAAATTTGAGTTTGATTTGGTGGGCTGGAGCCCCGGGGGCCTCTTGGATGACTTTGAAAGAGTTGCCGGGTCTGAAAGGTCTCCAGTGCGTGGGGATGTGTGGTCCAGGAGAGGTGCTGAGAGGGGGAGTGTGGGAAGAAGAGCGGGAGGAAAGAGAAAGGAGGAGATGAAAAGGTTGGCGATAATGGAGGAATTCCAGAGAGGAGAGGGATGGCACCCAGCACCCAGCCAGCGCCCAGGTCACAGCACACACAGCCCCATCTTCCCACACCCTTTCCCCAGGGGTGTGCCGAGATCTCAGCATCCCCAGCCCCACAGCAAAACTCCCTCCCTCGAGGCAGCAGAGGCAGAGCCATCTCTGGCCACCCAAGCCCTGCAGTGACCTCCTGGTCTGGTCTCCTCTGCAATCTGGTGGTGGTTTTTTTGCAGAGCCCATCCCTGTCCCCCCGTGCTCCCCCCACACCCGGGGGGCCGCCGTGCCCTCGCATCCTCCAGCACTCCCGTCTGAAACACCCAGCAGGAGGCTGGGAACGTTTGGCTGCTCTCCCAAGGAGATTTTCCTTCATAAAACACAAGGCAGGCGGGGGCTTTTCACAAGCCGTGGGCACGGCTGAATCCCTTTTCTCGGCAGCCAGCGGGAGGAAAATGGAAGGGGGACAAGAGACGGGACGGCCACTGCCTTTGTTCAGTTTTTGAGGCAGAGAGAGAACGGTGTGGGGGGTTTAAAGATATGATGATGGGCCTGAATGTGCTGGAGGAGCAGCTTGGGGTGGGGAGGCTTCAGACTGCCATGGCAGGGGACAGGCGAGGTTGGGCTGGCACTGCCAGTGGCTCACGGGACAGGGGTGAGCCCCAAGGGTTGGGATCTTCCTCTGGGCTCGCCCTGCTGCTCTCAGGGTGGTGTCCAGGGGGGAACAAGCTGCTTGGGAAGTGTGCAAAAGGTGTGTGGGATGTTGGGGACATGGTGAAGAGGTTGGTGCTGTTACCCGTGATCCTTGAAGGCTTTCCAACCTTAATGGTTCTATTATTCGATAAATTAATAACACAACGCTGGTTGGGTTGAATTACTTCAGGGCTTAGGCACTGCCTCATTCTGAAAGAGTGAGGAGAAGGGACCCCAATCCTGCTCCTGCACGTGGGTCTGGCTTTGTCCCCCCAACCCTGAGGAGCTGGGGATGGTGGGGACAGAGCCAAGCACGGGGCTGGGGCCACCACCACCCTGGGGACCCGTTGGGGAAACCCATCCATGTGTCACTAGGTGGCGGCTCCACCTCAGGAATGGCTGCAGGGGCACGGTGGGGGCCAGCCTGGGGTGTTCTGTCCCCCAACACACCCCCCCATGTCCCCCTGCCACCCATGTCCCCACAGGCACCAGTTGAAGCCACCATCGCCATGCAGGAGGGTTTTCTTTCTCTGCCTACTGCAGCCTCCCCTTATTCCTGCTGGTCAGGACCTCAAGTTGCACCAGAGGAGGTTTAGATTGGATATCAGGAATAATTTCTTCACTGGATTCCCTCTATCCAGCTCCTTCCCAAGGGGCTGCTCCTGAGCCACGGCTCAGCCTGACCATGGCTGAGGTCGAAGAACTGTGTCCCTCTCGTTCCCCCTCAAGGAAACCCAGATGGAGGCATGGAAAAGATCTCATCTCGTGCCTGGACCACCCCAGGCTGAGGGTGTGAACCTCCCGTGGTGGTCTAAAACACCCTGCAGCACAAGAGAGGAAGCCCCAGGCCTGGGCAGATGCAGGTGGGGAGGGTGGATGTGCATCCCACTGGGGCACAGTCCGGGATCGATCATCCATGTAAAATCATCAGGGATTCCCTGGGAGGTACAAAAGCCTCAAAAATGGAAAGCAAACACCTCTCCCAGCAGCACACATCCCCCAGCTTCTGTGCAGCCCTCAGCCAGCCCCATGCCATGGTGCTGACATTCCCAGTATGGCCAGTTCCCTCCAGCACCGGGGCCTGTCTCTGGACAGACCTGCAGCTTTAAGGCACAGCCCTGCTGGAGCAGTTTCCTCTTCCCAGCCTCCAATGCCCTGCCAGAATCAACTTAGCTGAGAGTAATTAGTGTGGTTATCAAGGGAAGAGGTGGATTAATGTGGGAAAGTCATTGATGAAGGCCGAGAAGGGCAGATGCTTTCCTGGAGTCCCCAATCAATACAGACCTTGGAGGATGAATGAGGGCTTCAAAGAAAAGCATCAGTGAACAATTGAATGCTTTTAGCTCCCCGATGGCTGCTCTGTCTGGAGCAAGGAGTGAAACACGGCCCAGGGCACCCACACCCTCTGCCAATTATCCCTTCTTGTGCCCCGGGAGGAGCCTCTGCCCACCGGGTGCCCCTGCGAGGCAGGAGGATGATGCTGGTGGGGCGGGGTGGAGATGGGAAACAAGGACGTGGAGGTGGCCGTGAATCTGTTGAAACCCGAATTCCTGTCCCCTCTCTCGGCCCTCTGGGTCTGCCTCACACCTTTCCCTTCCCGGCAGGGTGAGGGGACACCGGCAGCACTGCTGGTGACCGCCAGGGCTCTCTGGGACAGCCACAGCCTGGAATGTGTCCCTGCAGGGCAGAGGGTGAGAGAAAACCATCCTTGCAAGCCCAGGTCCTATCTCGGAGCCTGAGCAGCTTCCAGAACCTCGGTGCCCTGCCCCGTGCCCTGCCCTGTGCCACACAGCCGTGCCAGAGGGCTGTGCTGCCTGTCACCACGTGCCCCTGGCCTTGCCAGCATCGCCTCCCCCTGCTCCATTTTGCTTTTTCTTTATTGTGCAATGCAAAGACAAAAGGCGGGTCGGGAAGAGCCTCGAGGAGCTGCTGGGAGGGGAGGAGAGGGAATGACGGAGCTGCGAGGTCACAGGCTGTGCTGCAGCCCCTCGGGGACACACTCTGCTGGCCAGTGACACCAGTCTGGTGGCCACCACGGCTCCTGGGTGCCACCCCTCCTGGGTGTGAGGCACACACGGACATGTCCCCGTCCCCAAAGGCAAAGCCTTGCCGGTCTCCAAGGAGCAGAGATGTGTTGCCATTGTTTCAGGGGAAACTGAGTCACGGAATGGGAAGCAGCTTGCCCAGAGCCAGCAGCCTTGGCAGTGCCAGCCAGAGGATGGGTGCTGAGCCGGTTGGGTGGCTCCTGGCACACGGGCCACTCATTGCCCGTGGCCCTCACTGCTGCCCAGGAGGCAGAAGGGTCTGGCCACACGTGGCCAGTGGAGCCAGGTCCCGATGTCCCAGATGCTGGTCACAGGGAGCATGGCTGGGGTGTGAGGGGACAGCAGAGCTGTCCTTGTCCCTGGTCATCTCCATGCAGGGCTCTCCGTGTCCCGGCTCCCTCTGTGCCACCCGCCTGCAGCACCCAGGGCTTTACTCGAAAGCCAGGCGGGGCGGGACAGCTCTGCAGAGAGGGGGAAAAACCAAAACAAATCGGAGCATGTTTTTTGTAGGTGTTTTTTTTGGTTGGTTTTTTTTTTT
>VXBQ01015059.1:75772-88642 GCA_013400175.1 Phainopepla nitens | reverse complement strand
TTTTTTTTTTTTTTTTTTTTTTGCACTCCCGGCCCAGCTCCCAGCCCCTCCTCTGTCATCCCCGCTGGAATGCGTCTCCAAATTCCTCGCTGGCTCGCTGCGTGCTGCTGCCGGCTTTGCCTCAGATTGTTTGCAGCGATTGCGCTTTTCCCACACTCCAGATCATGGCTCGGGATCACCGTGGCTCCGTGCCGGCTCCGCATCACCCCCAGCGCGATGTGCGAGCGCAGGCTGGGGCGAAGGCAGCTCCGGGAGCCGGCGGGCGCTGCGTGACTCTGCCCTGAGTCACACCTGAGTCACACCTCAGTCACCTCGGCCCCTCTGATCCCACTTGAACACCTGCGAGCAGCGCGGGCAGCCGCCTGCTGCCCCTCTGCCCCGGGCCGAGCAGGGTGGGAGGTGGAGAGAAGTGCCTGCTGCCCTTCTGTGCATTCCTCACGGGATGATTCCTTCAGCCTCCATCGCCATTTCAGGCTGCAGGCATTGGGATTTCTTCACTTTGGGAGCACTTTCCCATCTGGGCTTTGCTCTGTGCAGCCCTTGGAGAGGCAGGTGGGTGGGTGCAGGGATGTGTTTGCGTCCTGCTCTTTGTTTCTCCTGGCTGGGGCCGCATCCCCCTGCCCTTGTGTCACTTCCCTGTTCCCTGTGCTCGGGGCAGCTGCCATTTCCATCAGTCTGGAGGCTCTCAGGAGATCCCCAAGCTCCAGTGCTGGAACATCATGGCATCAGGATGGCCCCAAAACTGGCTGAGAGCAGCTGTGCTCACACAGATCCCACATCCATCCCAAGGCTGAATCCACCTACTCTCATCATGGCATCAGCGGAGCACCTGGCAGCCACTTCTCCTTCCAGCACCCCAAAACTCCCTTATCTGCATCATAAACCGGGGAAGAAGCCCTAAGGAGAGGTGTTATCTCCTGCAGACATGCAGCAGGAGGTCAGGAAACACCTGGCAGCCGGTGGCCTGGCCTGTCAGGCTGAATCCAGGATTCCAAAGCCCAGGCAGCCTCAGTTCGCTCCCGTTAACGGACTGTGTTTTACAGGGCTCCATAAAGCAGTTAATCCTTATCTGCAATTTATAAAAGGATAAACTGCACGTGATTAAGACCATATTGTGCAAGGCAGGCAGCTCCAGCAGAACAGCATCACAGCCCCGCAGCTCCTCCGAGGAAGCAGCACACCATCCCAGGTCCCTCGAGCCCCTCCTGGGACTTCCCAGGGGTCACCCACAGCCCTGAGCACCCTCCAGCTCCTGTCTCCCAGCTCTAATCTCAGGGCTCAGGACTGTGAGCATGAATAAACTCAGCTGTTATTTGCAAACAATTCACCCACAAGTACTCGACAAACAAAAACCTGTAATTAAGCAAATAGCGAGAACCTTCTTCCCCATTACACAGCGCTGCAGACCGGCTTCTGTTTGAATTGGTTTATTGCAATGGGTTTTAAATCACTCTTTTTATTTGAGATGAGGTAAAAGCTAAACATAAATTTAAAAAAAAATCAGGGGAAGGAGCTGGATGGGTGCCTGCCAGGGCTCTATCACTGCTTTTCCCATAGGAAACCCCCCCTAAATCTGCTGAGAGCGGGACACCCACAGCATTGCCCCCTGCGCTGCTGCTATCACAAACCAAACACAGGGGAAGGTGAATGTAAACAGTTTCTTCAGCCCGATCAAATTAACACAGTTAAAGCTCCCTAACTGCTCCTGGAGCAGGGGGTGGCACAGCACATCACCCCCCCAGCCCTGGGGGGACAAGGAGTCGGGGGACAGGAGTCCTTGTCCCCCCAAAGCTGCACTGCATCCTGTGGAGGAGGGGTGAGGCAGGATCCCAGGTGAGAGAAGCCCCCAGGGAGTGATTTCCCACCCTGCACCCCCAGTCTGGGGACAGGGAAGAGCCTCTGCAGGCTTTCCCTGGAGCAGCTCCCCAGAGCAGCCTCTTCCCCCTCAGCTCTCCCAGTCCTGACTCTTCTGTTTTCCTTGGGCACCGAGATTCCCTCTGGGTCCTGGCCAGCCAGAGCCCCTCTTCTGCAGCCCCTGCTGCCATCCCAAACCACCAGAACTCCACATTCCCCTTCTGCTGAGCAAGGACAACCTCACTGCATGTGCTGGCACGTTCGGCTCCAGCCCAGGTCGCTGTCACCCCCGGGCAATCCTTATCACGTTTTCCCAGTCGTTCCCTCCTTCCCCACACAATGAAGGTCAGGGTGCAGAGGGACATTTGGGTTCTTGCCATCAAAACAGCCCGGTTTGGGTTGGTTTGTTTTATTTTTTTCCTTCTTCCTGCCCATCAAGTCCCAGCTCCCCACATGCAAGGCTGAGGTGGCTGACACGGCGTGAGGATGTTGGGATGGGGCAGCCCTGGGCCAGCTCTGCCCTGCATGGACGGAATCCGGCTCACTCCCACCAGGGAAGTGACCAAACTGGGAAATCAATGTAATCAACGAGCATTTGCAGCTTGGTCTATTTTTTTTTTTTTATTTTATTTTACTACTTAGAGGGTTTTGTTTTTAAAGGCTCAGTTTTTTTCCAACGATGGGAAAACCTGCCCCAGAGCGAACCTGCTGGGATAGCCAAGCCCAGGGGAGCAAGAGAGTTCTGGTAATTTTGAAATAAAATTATCCTCTTTTTTTTTTGTCAGAAAAACAAGTCCTAGGCTGGCCAAATACAAATATTCTGAGTGTTTGCTTTTAACACTTTCAGTGCCAGCCAGCTGGGGCTTCTCATTTTACTGCAGCTCCTCACCTTGCACCGCTCCCTGAAGCGGGGGTGCCAGGTTTTTGATTAATAAAATAACACATTTTAATGTTTGGCTTTGTGAAGAGAAGCTTCCTCTGGCCATGTGGGTTCTGCAGAAGCCAAAGCAGCTTCCGCCTGCCCTCAGGGTCCCCTCTGCCACTCCAGCAGCCCTCAAACCACCGCCTCCCCATGCCCAGAGCTGCTCTGTCTGTGTAAGAGTGAGGGGCCAAACCCAGCCTCCTCTGACCCAGCAGTGACAACCTCAGAGCTGTTTGCTGCCGGTTTCGTGCGTGTAGGCGGTGGAATAAGAGGTCAGAGAGGCACTCTGGGTGTCACTGCTGGTGTCACCTCAGAGACACTGCGTGGGGAGCTCAGCCTTGTTAGACAGCAGAGCAGCCACACACGAGAAACCGGCCGAGTGATGAGTGCAGAGGAAACCAGGCGGGTTTCCTGTCTTGGCTGCTCCTGGTGCTGCCTGATGCCCTGAGCCCCTGCTGAGCCCCAGCTCCAGCCCCTGGGCAGCGTGACCCCGCAGTCCCACGGGCTCAGGGCAGCTCTGCCATCCCACCACGGTGCCCGTGGCTCTGCAGCTCTGTCAAGGATTGTGATATAAAGCTCTGCTCAGCTCTTTTCCCTGCTCTGTTGATAAAAGAATGTTTCTGGCCAGTGCCCAGGGCCAGATTCTCCCTGAAAAAGGGGATCCACCTGGCAGGTACCTGGCCTGCCTGAAGCTATCATGATGGAGCCATAAACTTCCTTGGAACCTGAGGGATGGGACACCTCCTTGGCTTGAGCATAACCAGAGTGGGGAAGGGTCAGATTCTTAGGTCCTGTGGCTCTGGTGACACTGAGCACCATGCTGTCATCCCCAAAATGCTGGTGCCACATGGCCCAGGCAGGGGACAGGTGCTGGCACCACAGCAATTGCCAGTGCTCAGAGGAGGGACCTCAGGAGTTTGTGCTGGAAGCCATGGGCAGCTGGGGCTGGGAGCACTGGGGCTGGGGGGTGTGGAGAAGGGTGGTTGGGTTTTCAAATCCATTGGTTCATGGAGGAGCCAGCAAGGGAGGGGCAAAGAGCAGCCTGCCTCGTAATTGTAATTGTGTTAATTACCTGGGCTGGCTCCGAGCAGGATCCCACACTGAGGCAGGTGCCTCATCATCCCCTACCTGGCATCCATGCCACCATTCCCTCCTGTCCCCACCATCCCAGCAGAGCCAGGGCCAGGCTCTGCTTCAAAGGTGGCTCCCTTTGCATCCTCATCCCTGTCAGACATCCAGGGTCACATCTGGGGTCACCCTGAGCGTGCAGCTCTTGACACAACGACTTTTGGGTGAGTCATGCAAGGGACACACACCGGTTAGGAGAGCAGGGCAGGGATCCCAGTGATGCTCAGGGGTGCCACCAGGGTCCCTGGCTCGTGTCAATCACTCAGGACGCTGCTGCTGTGCTCTGCAGGAGCAGGCAGGGTGGCGTGTGTGGGATCTGGCCCCGGGGTGCTCGCTCAGCCCGTGTCCGAGTGACGCAATGGAAAGCAGCAAGCAGGAGCGTGCCTTGCCCCTACTTGCAGCTCTTGCAGCTCTAGGGCTCGATGCTGGAGATAAACGGCCTTGATGGGACGGCAGGACAAGTTCCAACACTGCTTCCCAGTGTCTGCTGCCAGCTTCGGAGCGTGAGAAAATACCGGGCAGGGAGGGAAGGATCAGCATCGCACGGATGTTTGGAGATGATTGATATTTTTATGGTGAAGTTGGGATTTTTGGGTTCCTCCATCCCCTCCACGTGGCAGGTTCCTGGGCTCGGGCTTGCACGCACGTGTTGGGCACTGTGCTGCCCACGGGCGCTCAGGGACACGCCAAGGGCTGGGCTGCACCCCAGCTCCTCACCTGGGCACCCACAGCTGGGTGCAGGCACCCACTGAGGCCCTGCACAGCAGCCCTGTCCCCAGTTCACACCAGTGTCCCCTAGGCTGGTTGGGATGAACCCTCAAAACCAGAGAGTTTGAAAGTAAATCAAGCAAAACACTGAAAGCACAAGTCCCCCGTGGGTGTCCCTCCATCTCCGAGGACAAGGATTCCCTGGGTGCCTGTCATGGGTGTCCCTCCATCTCCAAGGACAGGGATTCCCAGGAGCTGCCACCTCCCTGCCCATGGTGCAGCCAGCTCCAGGGCCATCAGAGAGGGTTCTGGTTAAAGAAGCAGCAGAGAGACAGGCAGTGGAAAACCCTCTCCCCTCAGCTCCCAAAGCTGTGGGGATCAGAGGGACTCACTCCCCCACTTGTTCTGGCTGTTTGCATTTACGGCAACTCCAGCACCAACCAAGGGAGTGAATTTTCCTCGCCAGCTGGGAAGGACCAGACTCTTCTCAAGATGTTCTAGGACACAGCCTCCCTCTCCTTCCACCAGTGCTCCCTTCATAGCACTGGGAAGAAGGAAACCAGTGCAGGGAACACAGCTCTCTCCCAGCAGGTTGTGGGACATGTCTGGGCATAAACCATCTCCCGCTGCAGAGCCACCGCGTGCTCCAGGGATGCTGCCTCCATGCAGGGATCTGATGTGGGCAGGAGCTTCAGGACACATCCTCAGGAGGGCCCTGTGCCCATCTGGATCCCACTGGAGAGGGGAAACCACAGAAAGCAAGCTCAGCTCTCTGGGAATATCCCTGCCTGCATCCCTTGGGGTCGTGCAGAGGAATTCAGCCTGATTATCATTAGAATAAAGGCCAAAGGAGCTCAGCTCACCCTGGCTCCCTGCTCTCAGGTTCCCACCACAGATCCAGCTCAGGGACCAGCTCTGGGATGCAGCTGGGAGCCCTGCCTTGTGCAGGAGCCTGCTGTGGGGCAGGCAGGGCTGGTGTGAAATAGCAGGAGATGGACCACACTTCCAGCAATCCCATTTTATCATCTCCCAGGCCCTCCAAAATCAGCCACACTCCTGCTCTCTGTTACCTGCCTGATCATCAGCACATGAAATTCAGGAATGGGGAGATGTTAAAAGGATGCACTCTTGACCTACTCCTGCAGCATCTTGTCAGTGCTTCCACCAGGACGCGGGTCAGGAGCAGATGAAGCCGACTGGAGGGAGTCTGCTCCTTCCCAGACCTACCTCCCCTAGGTGAGGCTGCAATTGCTAAAAGGGAGTTTTTCCCTGAATAAAGATGAGGCTTAGCCACAGAACTGTACTAAAAAGACACAGTCTACTTCAAAATTTAAGTCCAGAGCGGCCACTCCGGGCAAGGAGAGCCTTTGCAAAGGCACTCCCCACCCAGCAATGCCCCCGGCAATCCTCCCGCACCGCCTTGGACACTCCAGAAAACAGGGAGACAAATCTACCTGGGTAACTGGGTGTTCTATCAATTAATTTATGTCTGAGTGTGCAAAAAACCCCAACCACCATGCACCTTGGAAGCCAGGCACGGGCTTTTTGCCCGGGGCGCTCCCAGTAAACGCCGCGTTTCCGACGGCTCCCGGGGGTTTGCTCTCGCCTCCTTATCGGAGCCGGGACGCGTGTGGTTTTTTGATCCGGAATTGCGGCCCCGGGCGCTCCACCTGCCGGCTCCCCTCGGCCGCTCCCCGCGGAGGAGGAGGCTCACACCGTGGGATCCTCATCCTCCGGAGCTGCAGCCTGTGCCCGGGCAGGTCCCCGCAGCTCGCAGAGCTCGGCTCCCGCAGGCACTGGGATGTGCTGCTCCGTGGCCATGAGCTCACCCCAGCCACTCATCCCAGCTCAGTCCTTTCCTCTTTTCCCCTAAGGAATCGGGGCTCCTCTGTGCAGGTGTGGAGAGGAGCCTGAATTGGGGGGTTCAAAGCCCAGTCGCTCACGCTGCCCTCAAACAGCTGCACAGCCATGCTTTAACCCCACTCTGGTCCCTCTCCAGCCCTTGGAGTGTTTCCTTGCAGGTCCAAAATGTTTCTATGAGGATTATGATCCTGCAATGGGGCTGGAGCACAGGAAATGTTCATCCCCAACCTTTAAACCAGTGATTCTCCCTGTGTCAGTGATGCTGTCAGCGCTTGGAATGTCCCCCCTGTCCCTGTCACTGTTGTGCTGGCCCAGGCTGGGGGCACCCATCAGGCAGCACCTGATATGGGCACACCTGGAAAGTCCCAACCAGCTGTGCCAGGACGAGCAGAGGGGACACTGAGAGCTGTCCTCATGGATTGTCCCTGCCCTGCTCCCCGGACAGGGCTCGGTACTGCCCCAGCTGAAACGGGGCTGAGGTGTTCCAATGCCTTGGAACAAAAGGCTGGGAGTTTAATTTTACACCAGGAAAACAACTGGCTGGAAAGCTGCCACCATTCCAAAATAAACAAGGGATGAGCCCTGACAGGTCCAGCTCACAGCTCTGATGACACAACTGTTCTTCCTTGTGCCCTTTGAAAAGCGGGAGCGTGGACAGGGAGGATCCATCCTCCCTCCTGCACACTCCAGCCAGGGATTGGGCCAGGGACAGGGGCTTTTTCCCAGTCACTGGCCATGGCTCATCCTGGCAAAGCCACAATTCCTGTGGCCCATTCCCTTGGCACTGCCCCTTTGCCCGTCCCACATTCCCCATTCTGGACACTGCGAGGTGGGGAGTGGCACCTGGGAATGGTGCTCCTCTCCTGGAGAATATCTGCCCTAACACCACCAGGGAAGTCCAGGACAGGAGGAAATCTGGTCTCCAGAGCATGATTAACCCCTGGAAAGCAGAGGTGACTGAGTGGTGATGGACAGCTGTCAACCAACCAATGACACAAAGTGGGCTGGGAATTTGGGTGCATCTGGCCTCCAATGGAGGCCCAGGCCAAACATCTGCCTGCCAGGCTACTGATAAAAAATGGTGTTTTCATAAAACTGAGATTTGGGGGGAGGGTGCGTGGGGGGTGACATTTCCAACAAAACTCTTCTCTAGTGCCGGAACAGCAATCATTTTTATCACTTTTTGGCTGCCAACCAGATTTACAACGGCCTTTCACTGAAGAAACAGAGCTTCTGTTTGTTTTCGGGACATCCACATTCCCAGGGTTTGACAGAAATTATTATTTTCCCCCCTTTTCTTCCAAATGTTGACACAAGAGTGAAACACTGCCATAGCTGCCAGGTCACCAGCCAGGCTGAGAAAGGGAAATGTTCTTGGCCAGAGGAGAGTCCAGGCCATGGCCCTGGGATGCTCCACCCAACCAAGGTTGCTCTGAGCTCAGAGCAGCTGCTCTGGCCCCGCTGTACCAGAACTCATCTCTTGGCCCCTGTGCCAGAACTCGGAGGGGATGAGCCACAGAGAGCTCATGTGACACTGTCCCCACACCAAGGCTGAATCCAGCTGTGGGACAGGTGTTGGTGAGAGGCCACGGGCTGGCCAGACATGTCCCTGCACATCTGCCTATGTCTGTGTCTCCTTCTGCAAGAACTGGGAGCTGCACCAGCCTCCCCATCTCCTGCCTGTGCTGGGTGTTTGCATCCCCTGGGATGGGGGAAGAAAATCCCATCTCGGCTTCCTCTGCTCCTGCCAATGCTGGGCATGGAGATCCCAGAGCCGTGCAAGGATAAATCTGCAGTCTGTGGGTGCAGGGCTGATGGCTGGTCCCCAGGGGCCTGTGGGTTTGCATCTCGACGCGTGGGGATGCTGTTTGCAGAGCCAGGCCAGAGCGGGGGGAGCTCCCAGCTCTCTGCCCACTGTGGCAAAGCCCCGGCGCTTGGGAGGCTGGAGGCACCCTTCCTCTGGGAAACACCAGTGCCAGATTCCCAGGGAACTTGAAACAAAGCAAATCCAGTCCAAGACACGCATCTCCAAGCTCTGTAGCTGGAGGGCACCGGGGGGAGCTCAAGGGGGAGTAGGCTGAGGGGAATCAAAACTCCTTTTTGCAGCCAAGTGCGCGTTTTCCCAAATCCTTTGCAGCGCTTGCACCAGAGGCTGCAATTACCCAGGCTTGCCCTCTGTCTGCACGAGGCTGCCGTGCTGGATGCTGCCCCACACTTTGAAGTGGCTCTTCACAACAGGCTGAAGGTTCATTAACTCTTTGGGGATGAGCAGAGAGACCTCCACCATCTCCTGGACGGTCAGCAGAGAGAGCACCTGCAGCACCAAGCTCGGAGCTCGGCCTCCGTGGCCACGGCCTCCAGCTGGTGTGCTGCACGTTGGTGCCAAACACCCGGTCCTGCCACAGCTGTGCCTGGCAGGGCCATCCTGCCGTGCTCCTGCCCTGCTGCCAGATGGGGACATCAGCCCAGCGAGGGCACAGCCCACATCCTGCAAAACTGCTGCTTCCTGCGACCTGCAGACGGTGACCAGCGGCACGGCCGGGGCCAGCGAGTGCGCCCGGACGTGTCAGCAGATGGCAATGTTTCTGTGCTCTGCTTATCTCTGCTGGTGGCTGTTTTCAGCCCACAGCCCACTGCCAAACCCCGGTGGTTTCAGCAGGACCCTCCCATGGGCTCCAACCGTCACCCAACCCAGAAAATCCAGAGCAGCAAGGCCCAATGATGCAAACACCTCCAGCACGCTGCCAGCAGGATCTTCCAGCCCTTCTCCTCTGTCAATGCCTCGGACGTGGTCATCTCATCCTCTCCATCGTGGTGTTGCTGTTTCTGGTCTCAGCCCTGTCCAGGAAGGGCAGAGGCACTGACAAAAATAGCCAACAAACTGTTCAATGAAGCTTTTTCTGACTCTTGGGTGTGGTGTGACTTTTGGGCAAGAGATCAGGGGTTGGCTTTTCCCGTCCAGCACTGCACTGCTCCCCTGCACTGGATTGGCTCAGCTTGGCTCAGCTCGGCTTGGCTGCTCCAGGTGTTTGGGAGCACTAAGGGAAGCAGGGAGAGGCTGGGAACAGAGGAGGAGGTGGAAGAAGTCTGTTCCGGCGGTTAAATGTCAGCCAAAACATCCCTGTGGGGAACTGTGCAATGCAAGGTGTGAAGGGCAGCAGGTCACGGGTCAGGGCTCTCTGTCCTCAGCCTCCTCCGGCCACAGCACCCACTGCGTGCGCCTGCCCAGCCCAGCCCAGCCCAGCCCAGCCCGCCTCGCCTCGCAGCGGCAGATTTCGATTTCCCAGACTTCCTCTTTCGGGTGAGATTTATGAAGGTCTGATCACAGCAATTAGGAACCGGGAATGACCCAGCCAGGCTGCCCCAGGGGGTAAAAATAGCCTTGGCTAGTGACTCATTGGCTGCGGTGCGCAGAGCCCCGAGGCTGGGGACACTGCCACAGCCCTGTGTCACCCTCTGTGCCCTCCTGTCCTGCTGATGTGTCTCCCACACTGATGAGCCGTATGGGGAGGTTCCAGGGGCATCCAGGTGTGTGGAGTGGGCACAGTTTGCACGGTGGGGGACTCCAGGCATGACCCAGCTCCCTGGAGCTGATGTCCCACTGCAGCCACATCGCTGTGTCCACACGCTGGCACAGCCTGGCCAGGCGTGCCCATGGATGGGCCTTCCCAGGAGCCTCACACCTGCCTGGGGAAAGCACCACGGCAGCAAGGATCTGGAAGAAGCCAGGCTGGATGCTGGGAACGTTTGGGGATTACACTTTACCTCCTGATGCAAACACCTGCACCCCAGCAGGTCTGTCCCTCCCTGCCCGCAGGCTGGGACTGGAGGGGGGCCAGACCCTTCGTGTGAGCACTGCATGTCCCTGCCACATCCCCGTGCTGTTCCCTCTCCCTGTCTGATCCCATCAGGCACCAACCTCCGCTGAAGGAAAGCCCCGAGCAGCCAGGCACACTGAGCTGTGTGCCAGCTCGGCCGAGCAGAAGTGTCTGTTGAGGGTGGGTGCTCCCGCGGGGCAATTGTGCTCCCTGCCTGCAAGCCAAAAATAGGTGGCAGAGCTCAAAGAACAAGGTGCTGGGTGCACCTCTGCAGAGCAGGGCACGGGAAGCAGGATCTGGGGAGGTGTTTCAAGAACAGCTCAGTTCAATGCACCCTACGCTCTGGTTTCGGGACTCCCTTTTGTTTCCACAGGAGATTTGCACTTGAAAAGCCACTGTCAAATTTGCATGCACAAACATGTAGCCAGGCCAGAAACAGGAATGGTGCCCTCTGCTTTCCAGAGCCATCCCAATGCCTGTTGCACACCCACGGAGCAGCACCAGGCTCCCAAACTGGCCCAGAGTGGTCAGGGAAGGTTCCCTGGCATGTCCAACACCAGTGCTGTGCGCTGAGCCCACATCCCATCACGGGGCAGACAGAGCTGCCCTGCCCGGTGATTAATGACCCTCTGCTGAGATTTCCCAGAAGGAAACGAGCGTCTTCCCATTGGAAGGAGCTCATTTCTAACCACACGGCCCTGACAGCTCCCGCCACCCATCGCAAAAGGGGCTTTGACCATGAACTCCCACCCCGCAGGCTGACTTTGCATTCCCAGCCTGGGAACAGGAGCAATGCCAGTCCCTCCAGCCCAGTCCCTCCAGCCCTGCAGTGCCCTGGGGCCGCTCTGGAATCGGCGCACACCGCCCTGGAGCGGAGCAGAGCTGATCCCTGGCTCAGCCCCTCTCTCCTTTGATAGCGAGCTGTTCCCTCGCGTGGCGACACGTCCCCAGCCGAGCCACCCAGCACACGCAGCAGCGGTGCCAACTCATCTTTAGAGCTGAATTCTCAGCAGCTTAAGGGAGCTGTGTGGTCCGAGCATCACGGCACGGCTGCCCCGCGGGAGCTCGCTCCCAGCACACGAGGCCGCACGGGGCGAGCGCTGCCGTGCCAGGGCCCGCGGGGAACGCGGCTGCCTGGGCTGGAAATGCTGAAAGGAACCCCTTTTAGGGCCCTGGGCCCGGCCAGGGTGTCCCCACACTCACGATTTGCACTCCTGCAGATGGTTTTGCATCATCCCAGCACCGTGCCAGAGGGAGAGCAGGGGAAACCACAATCCTGGCTGGCCTCAAAAACCATCCCGTTGCCTCAGCTGGCACCCTTGGGGCTGGCCACATCCAGGGAGAATTTGCTCCCAGTCCTTTTGGTCAAGCACACAGAGCTGGAGAGGGTTTGTGCCAAGAGCTGGTCCTCTCCCACTCGCTGCTGGAAGGGTTATCAGGACAGGAGTGAAATCTGGAGCGCAGCCGAGGTGGGAGAGGTGTGGGAACGCAGACAAGGCAGGGTTATTTCCCCTGCACTGCGGAGAAGCGAGGCAGGAAAGACACACAAATAGACATAATTGAGGCTAAATGTCTTAGGTTTTGGAATCAACATGCACCACTGAGAGCACAATCAAAGGCTCTTTAGTAATTTATTGACTTACCCTGAAGTAAAATTATCTGTGTGTATTTATCACACCCACACCCACCCCCACCCCTTCCTATTAGCTAGCTGAGTCCTTCCAGAGCTCAGCTCCCCAGTGCCACACGCCAGGGGGAGGAGGATGGGATGTGGGACAGGGAATTCTGTGCAGGAACCTGGCCTCACACTAGCCAGGAGCACATCAGCACCCACAAGGTGCAGGTTTGCTGCAGGTCTGTGGACATGGCCGGATCCTGCTGCTCTGAAATTCAGATCCCATCCAAACACAGCTCCAGAGACATCCCCAGTGGGGTCGGTGGTTGTGCAAGCGCTGTGGGCATGGGGGACAGGGAGATTCCTTGGCTGGCTCAGCAGCCCCGTGGCATCCAGCACACCTCCCTGCAGGTGAGGCTCCCTCAGAGTGCCGGGAGATGGCTCAAAAATGGTTTTGAATTCACCACCCCACGCTGTCCCAGCTCCTCGTCCTGGTGCTCCTTGTGGGACTGATTCATCTCCCTGCCCACGCCCAGCTGAGCCCAAGCAAACTCAGGGCAGGGTTGTCCCTTCCTGCCTCCAGGCTAGCCCGAGTGACATCTCAGCCTCATCTTTCCAGGCAGAAAGGGGAAGGTGGCAGTGACAGGCGCAGCCAGCAGGCCCCGAGGTCAGGCTCAGTTTCAGAAGGCGCGTGCGGGTTCTCTGCGCTTGCAAAACTTCCCCGTCCCTCCTCTTACGAAAGACCCTCGGCTTGCAAAAGAGCAGGGCCTTGGGAACACGTGAGAAAATAAACAAAGGGTAAAGAAAAACCACACTTAAGGTGTCTGGCTCTGACTTCCCCCCCATATCGGCGGCGAGGGCAGCTCGTGCCTCAGTTTCCCCTTCAGCTGCAAGAGCAGCCAGCGCCACAAGGCTCAGGCCGTGGCCAAGCTCCCAGTCCTGCTCCCATTCTGCCACCCAGC
>VXBQ01015059.1:50733-73375 GCA_013400175.1 Phainopepla nitens | reverse complement strand
TTTTTTTTTTTTTTTTTTTTCGGAAGGTGCCTGGGAAAGGAAGCGATTGTTTGGAGCAGATCTTGATGGCTCCAGGCCCCTCATTGGGGAGATAACCAGGCGCAGCCCCTCCGCCGTGCTGAGGCCCAGCCTGGCCCCGGTGGGAAATGTCCCTCTGCAGCTGGGCAGCTGCGGGGGGGCCGGGGGGCTCGGACACCAAAACCCACCCGCCTGACCCTCCTCAGAGCTGCAGTGACTCAGGAGGGGGTGCTTGGGGTCCCCCAGCAGTGCCACCCCCACAGCCGCAGCGCCAGGCCGTGTCCCCACCTCGGCCCTGTCTATTTGAGGCTATTTTGGGGGTAAGCAGGAATTAGGCAGCTTTAGCTCCGTTATGATGTGGCTGCCAAAAATCTTGGCTAAGCATACGTAATTAGGGACTCTGTCATTCCTGGAGCTGTTACCCCCCCTGCCCGGTGCTGATTTGCAATATCCACGTCTTAAACACCACCGGCTTGGCCCTCTCCTCTGCTTCCCACCATCTCTCACGGCTCGAGCTGGAGATTCGGAAACAAGAGAGGGGTTTGGGGCCTCGCTGTCAGCCAGGAGATAGAGCTGGGTTTGCTCTGAGGAGGGAATTATTCTGGGTATGAATTATGTCATTTTCCTCTCCGGAAACGGCGCATGCTCCCGGGTGTCACAGCTGGCGGGGCGGAGGGGGAGGCTCCTTCCCCGGCACGTCCCGGCTCCCCGACCTCTCTGGGTCCCCAAACCACGAGGAGAACAACAGGAGCAGCCAGAGGGGGAAGGAAAATGAGCAGTGGCTCCTTTTCCCTGTCCCCCCTCCATCCCAGCTGCCTGCCTCACGGGAAGGATGAGGCCGCAGTTGTGCCGGGGCCGTGCTGGGCCCCGCGGGCTCAGCTGTGCACGGGGCAGGGGAGATGTGGGGCGGATCAAAGGCCCCCGAGCCCCTCTCCCAGCCGGGGTCCGGGCCCTGCGGCACGTGGAGCATCCCAAGAATCAGAGCAAATGGTGGGGGGCTGCGCCCCCCTGCCCTTGGCAGGGTGGTTAAAGATAGAAATGAGGGGAAAGAGCTCCTGGATGGGAACATCTATCCCGCAGCGAGCTGAGCCAGGTTGGGGTGCAGCACCCCGCACCCTTGGAGCACCCCACAAACCCCACTGGGTGCTGCTGAGGAGCAACCATCAGCCCTCAGCGCCTCTCCTCATGGGAGTTGTGGTGAAAGGGAGCATTTAGGGCCATGCTGGCACCCTTGGCAGGCGCCGGGGCGCACGGCCGGCCCAGCTGCTGCCGCTGGCGCCAGAGCCGGCGGCGCGGGCCGGGGGCAGGTGGACGGCTGGCTCGGCCGCCTCGCTCCCCACAAAGGCTCCCCTTTCTCCGAGGCAGCATCGGATCTGAATGAATCCGCCTGATTTATCTGGCGTCGTTTCCTCAAACGGTTTTTCCCCCCTTCGAGCGTGTCCGTGCTGCCGCTCCCCCTCCTGCCGCTGGCACGGCCCTGGTGCTCCTGGAGCAAGTGAGGGTCCCTCTGGAGCACACAGCTCTGGGGGATCCCCCTGTACATGCCTGGGGAAGGGGACACCCCAGCATTTTTGGGGAGAGGCCAAGCGGTTTGCCAGCACTCAGGGAAGATGCTGGGGCTGCGTGCGAGGAGTGAACTGCTGGTGGGATTTGCTCCAGAGGTTCACATTTTAGCCCAAAGTGCTTCAAAACCACACTGTGGCCTCCCTGCATCCTCCCTGAGCACTGGGCATGCAGAGGGAGAAGCACAGCAAAGCCCTGCTCCATCCCTGTGGGATCTCACCCTGCCCACCCAGCACCCTGACCCCAGCAGCACCCCGGGGTTCTGAGGGAGAGCTGGAGCCCAGACATGAAAAGGGCTCTGTGCTTTTTCTTCCTGGTGTAATCCCAGCACACTATCAATTAAAACCCGCTCTGTTTGAGGATGCAAATGCTGCCTGGCGTGCTGGTGCAGACCGAGGGAGTCACCCCGTCTCTGGCGGTGAGGGCCCAGATCTCCTCATTTCACTATCTCACCCCGCCGGAAATCTTAATTAAATGCTGCCTTTGATTTGGGCGTGCTCCTGCACCCCGTGCAGCTCCTGCCGGGGCGTGCAAGCCTCCCCCAGCACCCACCCACTCCTCCTGCTCAGGGGAGCACCCCACACCCACAGATCCTGGGGACGGTGGGTGGAAAATCCCCCGAGTCAGGGGGTCTTCCCTGAATCCATGACATGGCACCACACATGGGACAGGCGTGGTAAAACAGGACCCAAGATGGGAAAATCTCCATCAGCTGTTGAAGGCTGGGACTGGAGGCTGCTTGGAGGTGCCTTTTGCTTCCAGGGTTTTCCACTTGAGTCGACATCCACCCAGCCGGCCACGCATGGCTGCTTGTCCATGCTTAAAAAGTTTAAAAAAAGAGAGAAATATCAACCCCAAGAAGACGCCAGGGCTCGGGGCTGCTGTTTGCACACCCTGGTGACAGATAAAAGGCCATCCACACTTATCAGAGACGCCTTCCCCCAGCATCCCCCCGGACCTGGTGACTTTTGCAGCGCAGCCCCCTCCTCCTGCTCGGACACGCTGCCTGCAGGGGGGTTTCCAGCCGGAGAGAGAAGCGGGGCGGGTGCCTGACAGCTCACAGATGGGGCAGAGCAGCAAAGTAGGACAGCTTGGGGAGGCAGCTCTGCCTGCCCGGCCCCATTGTCCCCTTTTCTTCGCGGGAGGACGCGCGGGGCTCAGCATCACGCCGGCGGGTTTCCATGGCATTTCCCTGCCAACCCCAGCCCCATTCCCGGCCCCTCCGTGCCTGCTGCTGCCTGAGCCCCGCGTGCTCAGCACGGCCGAGCCTCCCTCCCTCCCTCGCTCCCTTCCTGCAGCCTTTCCTCCGAGCTGGACGATGAGCAGCCGTTGGGGATGGAAGCTGCGGGCAGGAATTCATTGACCTGATGGCAGCTGCTCCAAGGATGTGTTTCACTTGCCCGGTGAAATCTGGGACTTTCCTACCTGGCTAACTTGGACCAAGCACAGGATCAGCTCGTTTGCCGCTAATTTGCTATTTTGTTCCTGCTGCTTTGGCAAATATTTGTGTGTGGTATGTGTGGAGAAGTTCCTCCTTTGTTCTGCAGCCTCTCCCTCTGCCAGTCCCTGCAGCAAAGGCAGTCTGGGCTGACTGTTGATGTAAAGTGGTTTGGCAGGGAAGGTCCTGTCTCTCCCCAAAATCTCCATCAGTGATGGGCTTGGGACGGCACCAGGCTCCACTTCCCACTTCTCCCCCCCTGCACACACCAAGGGAAGAGGGGCTGAGCAGCAGGGAAGTTAAAAGTCTCTTCTGTAGGAATCCACAGCCAAGTTTGCAAAGATTTCAGGCATGTACTTCTGCAGACTCCTCTGTAGCAGAGCCAGAGGAGCTCCTGCTTCCCAAGGCATGGGAACAATCTGTTCAAAGACTCTGTGCTGGAAGTCTTGACGACCTGAGAAACCCCCAAATCCCAGCTCAGGGCACCTGGGCTTTCTGGAAATACTGCCCTGTCCCAAGGACCTGTCCCTCCTGCTGCCAGTGTGCTGGAGCAAAAGATTCCCTCATGGAAAATCGGGGGCTTTTATTGGATGCTGAGCTGCCCCACAGCTCCTGGGGTCACCCCCAGCCACAGACGGTGTCTGCTGCAGTGCAGGGAGGGGTTGGAGGGATGGCAGGCATGGCTGGGAGCATTTACACACCCTGGTCCACCCTGTGCTTCTTACAGAGCTCCAAAACGAGGGCAAGCACCATGCCAAATCCAGCCCTAAAGACAGAAACCGAAATTCATTTGCTTTGTTAATTACCTAATTACCCTGGAGATAAACAACAGAGAGCATCTTGGGGGCCTTTCAGTCTGTTGGATGTCAGATCCCTCCAGCCTCTGAGCCCACCCATGGCACAGCAGATCGATTTTGGGGTGCCCTGTGCAAGGGGCACTGCTGCTGAGCTGGGCAACAGCTCAACTCCCACCTGCCAGGGCCAGGAAAGGAATTTGGCCTCCAGGGCTATGTGAATTAGGATTCCTCCTCGCTGCTGCAGCCAGGTTTCCTTCACTGCTGTGAGCTTTGCAAACACCCACATCCCGGTGTGGGGCCGTGGGGTATGGGACATGTGGGTCCAAGGAGCCTGGGATGCGCCACCCCAGCTCCACAGGTGCTTCCACATCCACCTGCTGCCCCATCCCGTCGTGCCGAGACAAAGGGCGGCTGCTTCCCGCACCTCCCGCTGCTGGGATGTGCCCGGGCAGATCCCCCTCGCCTCGATGCAGCCACCCAAAACTCGCTCTGCTGGAGTTCAAATGTGCAGGGACGTCCTGGGGCGCATGGAGAGGGGACTGTGCCAACACGTCGCCCGCGCGTGGGGTCCTCGTGCCTCCGTCGGGAGCGCTGCAAACCCTCTGGGGCTGGGAAGGAAGGATCCCAGCTGGGATAATCCCAGCGACCCCTCACCCCAGCATGGCCAGGCCTCCCCAGTCCTGCCAAACCCCGCTGTGGTACCCGTGGAGGTGCGTGGGCAGGGGGTGCTCGGTGCCGGAGGTCCCCGAGCCGGCCGAGCCCCGCAGCCGCGCTGGTTTCACAGAGCAGGCAGGATTCCAGCTGGGGCCCGGCCAAAACCAACCCATTCGTTACAGTCCGGATCTCAGACTGGGCTTTACAGCACCCGCAGTCCCGGGGCGGAGGGGAAGATGCCCAAACCCACAGCTCCTGCCCTCCCCAGCCCGTATCCCTCCAGAACCAGCTCCGGAGCTGCGGTGTCAGAGCTCTGCTGGGAGAACAGAGGGCGAGGCTGCACTGATTTAGCCATGGGAGATGATTTCCTGCTCCCGAGGGCCAGGCTGCTCCCAGGAAAGCCTCGTGGTGGAGGCACAGCGGGCGTCCCTGCTCCCTTGGGGATCCTCAGGAGCCAAACCCCAGCCCAGTGTGGTGGCAGGGAGAGTGCAGGAAACGCTCAGGCTGAGTCTGGGGGGATGAGGAATAGGGAAAGACATCTCAAACCCTCCCTCCACTGGGATCCTTACACTTAACACTAAACATCTTTGGCACAAACGTGCCGGTTGCTCAAGCCCTGAGGAGGCTCCGGGGGGCCGGCGGCGAGCCGGGGGCGTGCAGGAAGGCGGCTTGAATTACCCCGGCGGCCTCTCCAGAGCCAAGACTTTGCAAAGACTCTCCGGAGCCTGGGAAGGGTCTCTGCCGGGTGACGCTCTGGAGCGCAAACCCTCCGCTCCCCGCGTCGCAGCCAGCCCGGCGCGGGGTGAGGATGCGGTGCTGGGGCGCAGCAGAACCGGCGGCTGCGGAGGCACGAGCAGCTCCCGGCTCGCTGCCCCGGGGCTGGGATGGCTCCAGCTGGAGCGAGAGCAGCCCGGCTCCCCGGGGCCCGGCCGGCGTGCGGGCAGCCGGCCCCGGCGAGGGCCGGGGGGAGCGGGTGGCACAGCTGGACACAGCGGTGGCGCTGGGGACAGAGGCAGCAGCGCCACAGCTGCCGTCCCACGGAGTGGGGCTGCAGGAACGGCTCAACTCCCCCGCTTTTCCGTGCTGCACTTTGGGGTTTTGTGCGTGGAAAGGCAAGAAGCGGCCCCCAAAAGTTTGATTTCCTCCGCTCCCCCCGCCTCCTTCTCGCAGCAGCGCGAGTTGAATTTAATGTTGTTAGTCAGGCAGTGCCTGGCTGGCTGTGCCGCTCTGCAAGCTGATGGGGAAACCAATTGAGGGCAAAATTGCTGCAAACAATTGTCCTTTTGTCCCTTTCCCTGGGGTCTGTCTGCCAAGGTTAGTGGAGCTGAATAAAACTCACTTGAGCTGCAACTCACACAACATACCAAGGGCTCCTTTTGGGGCTCGGCGGGGCGAGAGGAGGGGGAGAGCAGAGCAAGGGAGGATGGGGAGCAGGAGGGAATAGAGAGGGGAGGACGATCCGCCGGGCATTGGGATGTGGAGGTGGGACGAGGAGCATCCTCCAGCCCCAAGCCCTCCACGGCCATCGGCTGAGCCACTGGGCTTGGGGCTGCACCAAGCCGTGGCTCTGCTCGCCCCTCAGCACCCCAAAACTGGCAGTGCTGCCTGTCCGGGGAGCCTGGGGGGCCACGGCTCCTCTCCCATCCCCCCCTGCCCAGTGCCAGCCCAAAAGCAGTTTGGCCGGTCCCTCCTCACCGGCTAAGGAATTGTTCCTCTGTGCCCGTGGGCAAACCCCTGTGAAACACACGGAAACCGATGCCTCCTCCAAATAAATAATAGCACACTCGTTTGATTTCCTGAGCACAATAATTAAAAGCCCGGGGGCAGGAGGCATTGTCTGAGCGCCCCTGGGACCCAGCTCCCTCAGCTGACTCTTTATATTCCCCCAGTTATTCTTTGCTTTCTTTTTTTTTTTTTTTTAGCTTCTCCTTTGGCGAATGAAAAATAAAAGCACTTTTTTCCATCAATCTGGCTTTGTTACTGGAAGCTGATGCCTGAAAAGAACTTCTGTGGGTTTTTTTTCATGAGTAATGAGCACTTCTGTTCTCGCTGCCCAAACATGTATGTGTTTTCCCATGGGGATGCCCCTGGCTTCCTCTCCCCCTACTCCTCCAGGTTTGTCCCAGGAGATTTCTTGCATTATCTGTGTGATGTGTTAGAATCACTTTTCCCTTTCTCTGCCATGGTGCTCATCTTTAGGTATTTCCTCCCCTGCCAGGTGGTGCAGCAAGGCTCTGGTGGGACCAGCAGGCTTGAGGTGAGGGGCTGCTGAACTTCTGGGCTGGCACATCTGCCCCAGCCCCATGCCAGGGGAAAGGTGGCATCTCAGAAGGGCAAGAGAAGAGGCTCAGCCTCACCAGCACCTGACACAGTTCTTGGTGCTCCTCTGCTCTGATATGGAGACCTTTCAGTCAGAGGGGCTGTGGGTGATGCAGCCTCCAGCCACCGCCAGACCATGACGGGAAGCTGCAACGTGCAAGAAAAATAAAGCAAAATGACACCAAGGAGGGACTGGCCGCTTCCCTATTATCATTCCTGGGTTTGTTTGCAAAGCTGTACTGGGCAAAATCCAATTTCTGGGACCGTCTGGGAGCTGGTTTTCTAGGAACCAGCTGTGGGAAGGACGAGGGACAGGCAGGCTGTGCTGCCGTGGCAGGAGCGGGCAGGTTTCGGTTCCTCCTGGGATTGTCTGCTCGGAGCAGAGCAGGGCTGTTCCCCACCTGCCCGTGCTGGCAGCCCCAGGAAGGGCACATTCCCACCCCCTGGGTGCAGGGGATGTGCAGGAGAGGGAAGAGGGGCTGCTCCAGCTGCTGGGATGAGCATTCCCACAGGTGACAGCACCCCGGGTGTTTTTATTCCCCCCTGGAGGCCTCGATTTGCCGATGGATGAGAAATCTCTTGCCTGCCTGCGAAGAGCAGCTGGGACAGCTGCCCCCAGCACAATCCATGTGGACACAGCTCTGGCCCAGCCACCCCTGGGACACTCCATTTGTATGAAACATGAGCCAGAGGAGACCAAGCCCTCGTGCTGGAGCTGTGCACACCCCATTACCTCCCAAAATCCTGTGGCATTCCCAGGAGAAATCTCCAAGAGGGACATCAGGAAGGATCCCACTGCATGGCCACCACCTCAGAAATATTTTGCCTTTCCATTTTTAGCTTTGCTGATGAGGAAAACCAAGAAACACCCCCAAAGGAGCTGCGGGAAGGGGAAAATGCCTGAAAATGAATCAGGCAAAGCCAGGCACCGCAGTTTGCAGCCAGGAGCGCTGGGAAGAGCTCGGCGTGTGCTGCACCAATGTGGCTGCACCAATGTTTTTTGCCAGGAAAACATCCTCAACACCAGCTGAGTGTTGGTTAACCAGGCACTGGGTTTGGTGCTTGGTTTGGTGAGCTGGAAACCAGAGAGGCAAAGCAATATCCAACAGAGGTTTGCCAGCACTGCCCACAGAGCTGAGCTCCCACCAGCCCAGATGTGATTCCAACCCAGAGTGGTTTTACTTAACAGTTGTGAAAAAAAAAAAAAAGTCAAGTCCAAACCATTCTTTTTATCCCTTTTTTGGCAAGTGTTGTCCTGAAAAACCTCTGAGTGCTGTAGTATTGCTGTCTCTTTCCAACCCAGAGCCTGCCTGGTGATTTGAACCATCAATGAAAGCTGCTGCCTCGGCCACAGCAAAATGAGGCACTTTCAGCAGCCTGAACGTGTCGTTGGGAAGTTGCCATCAAACGCTGGTTAAAAAAACACACAGCAGAAAAAAAACAAAAACAAAACAAAGGCAAGAGTACAAACAGACAGGGCTTGGGATCAGACCGAAGGCAGGAAAAAAAAGGAGTTATGAACTATATTTACTCTGCCCGAGATCCTTCGCTGCCTTCGCTTCTGTGTGTGGTTATTTATTCACCAAGGGCCAAATCGCAGGAAGCGCTCGGAGCCGGCGGCTCCTGGCAAGTCACTGGAGCTGCTGCAGCTGCCACAGCAGTCCTGCCTCCCACACCCCTCTGGGACCCCCTCCCAGCAGTCCTGGCTCCCTCATCCCTCTGGGACCCTCTCCCAGCAGTCCTGGATCCCTCATCCCTCTGGGACCCTCTCCCAGCAGTCCTGGATCCCTCATCCCTCTGGGACCCTCTCCCAGCAGTCCTGGCTCCCTCATCCCTCTGGGACCCTCTCTCAGCAGTCCTGGATCCCTCATCCCTCTGGGACCTTGAGAGCACAGCATTCCCAGAGGCTGCAGTGGCCCTCATGGTGGTTCCCTCACTTCCAGGTGGTGGTTGCCAGCTTTTCCAGGTGGTTTTTGAGCATTGCAAGCTGTCACCACCAGCAGCATCTCAGCAGAGCAGGCTGAGTGTTGGTTAAGAGGGAGCTGCTCCAACGTGGAGCCCAAATTCCATGTGTTCGACCCAGAGGAGCTGGGGAGGGGCTGGTTGGGCACCTAAAACTGAGTCCAGCCCACCTGAGTTTTGTAAGGCAAGTGCAGAGTAGCTCAGACCCACCCCAGCATGGCCAGGCTGCTTAAAAGCAAACGACAGCCAAGGCTGATGGCTGCCTCCACATCATCTTCACTTGTGCTACTTCATTTTTCCACTGAAATACCACCTACAGGGCCATGGGGGTTTCCTAGGGAGCCCAGGTGGATCCCTGACCCCGCTTTCACCCCTTTCAGGGGCAGCAGGTGGGGAATGACTTGAAATGCAAAAATCTCCCTTGTTTTCAGATGCTCTTAACACCTCACTCAGGCCAGCAGTGAAAGCGTGGGCAGTCCTGCTGAGCACTTCACACGCAAGTGTGCAGTCCTGTGCCATCCCCAGCAAGGCCAGCAGCCTCAGATCCGGGCAGCGGGACCAGTCAGAGCCTGCAGGAAGGTTCCCCTTTGACTCTGCTGCTTTTCAGGAGCAGCAGCCCCAGCGAGGGGTTTCTGCTCCTGTGGCTGTCAGACCTCAGCATTCCCACGTGCCTCCACGCAGGGTTATTTTTCTAACATTTCTTTTTTTTTTTCCACTCATCCGGTACGGTTGTTGTGACACTGCAGTCAGCAAATATCATTGAGCAGTAGGAAACGTGAGGTTTTACTGCTTCAGTGACATTTGTCTGATCAAAAGAGGAAGAGAGAAACCCTCTTTGAGAGGGTGTGAAGCCCTGGTGGGCCATCCCAGGCCTTCCTGCATCCCGCCGCTGCTCAGACCCCAAAATCTGGGTCTGGTCCAGCTGCAGCCACACCTGGGGTGGTGGGGGACTGTGGGGTCACCCACAAAAATGCCAGGGTGTCACTGCCTGCCTGGCACCCAGCCCTGAGGTGGAAAGCAGGGTGGGACTCCCTCGCTGCAGGCAGAACATGAGCTGGGTGCTGCTCCCAAATCCTGCATAAACCCCACGGGCTTGCTCTCGCTGGTGCTGGTGGCCATGGCCAGCACAGCTCCTTTATCTGATGGGACATTTTGAGGGAACAATGCCCCCCACAGCAGAGTTTGGGTGAACAATGGGCGCAGGGTGGCTGGGCGGCCGGGCTGCGGGACCCCGGGCGCCCCGGCCCGCAGGAAATCCTTTTATTTTTCACTTGTGCACTGAAACAAACACAAGCTCCTGTTTATTTCCTGGTCGATTGTATTTTGGAGGATGGAGGTGGCTTCCCCACGCCGGCAGTTTAACTCCTGCCATGCCAGCTGTGACTGTCCCCCTCCCCAGCGAGGCTGTGGCCACGAGCAGGACCCCGCTTCCCCCGCCCCCACTAATTTATGTTTAATTTGAAAACCTGGGGGTCATAAATAACACGTGCTGGCGTGGGAAGTCTGGGAAGTGGGAAGCCAGCCCATCCCCTCCCCTGGCTGAGGCCGGGGAGTCTGGAGCTGCTGCTGGAGGAGTGATGCAACGTCCCTGAGGCTGCTCCACACCAGTGGTCCCGTGGGATGTCCCACTCTCAAGCAGCGGGGAAATGAGGTGGCTGTGGCTCAGCTGGGCAGCTCTGTCCCTCCTCTCTCCATCCCTCTGTGCCTGTCCATGCCACCCCCCAGCCCAGACAGCCACCATCCCTCGGGTCTGGGGCTGGTGTTGCCCCCCTGTGCTGTGAGGGAGAGGCTCCCACGGCGAGGCCGAAGGTTTGCCGACCTCAGGCTTTTCTCACAGCTTCCCCATCACATCCTCCCCGGCTCCCACGTCTGCCGTTCACAGGCGCTGCTCTCTTGGCTCCCGGCCCCGGGGCCTGTGCCTGGGTGGAAACAGCATCCAGATGGAGCTATTTTTTCACATTTTTGGGGGGGAGGGGCGGAAGGTTTGGGAAAAAGCTGCCGGGACCAGGAAAGCAGAGGGAAGGGGAGGATTTGAAAGGGATCTGGTTAGCATGGCTCTGTTTCTGCAGGGAATGGAGGGCTTGGCAGGGAAACTGAGGCACGGAGCATCCCACCAGGGCAGTGTCCTGGCTGACAGTGAACTCTGACTCCTGCCCCAGGAATCAAATCCTTTAACTCCTGCCCTCAATGCAATTAAGGGGACAGCACAGTCCAGATCCCACTTCCATCAGCAGGAGCAGCTGCCCAGACAAGGAATTTGGTGCCACAGGCAGAACCCAAACTCATCTCTCGCTCATCCAGAGCCCTGAGGGGGAGGAAAAGCCCCTCAACCCCTTCCAGCCTTAAATCTCATCCATAGAAAACTTTTGAAACCCCACCATTGTGCGAGAGGATAAACATTTATTGAATATTTCCTGTTTGGCACAAATTCTCCGCGAGTCCTCTACAGCCTTTTTCTTCTCGGGTCTTTAAGTGAGAATTATTTGAGTTGAATGTAAAGGAAAAGTATCCCCCGAGCGGGGAGCTCCTGGGAGCAGGGAACGAAGGGAAGCCCACGTGTGTGCCATGCCTGCTTGCTGTTAGCTATTAATTTCTGTCTCCCGAGGTCTGACATGAGCAATGCATTATGCAAAGGTTGTGGGAATATTTCAGACTCTGCATCCCGGGAGAACTACAATTTCAGTTTTACAAGGTTTGGGGTATTTTTTTTTTTTTCCTTGTTTCTTTCAAATGTATTATTTCACTGAGTTGGAGCAGTGGTTATGAGTTATACAGCGTAGGGAAGGACGAGCTGGGTCTGGCTGGGGTGGTCAAGGGATGGGGGAGGAACAGCAGTGTGACCTCACTCGCATATTTGGGTGCAGGAAAAACCTGTGGGGGTGGAGAGGGGCTAAAATCAGGTCTGGAGAGGGGTTGGAAGTGGGGATGTGAGCCATGGGCAACTGATGCTGAGGCAGCAGCCAGGGTGGGAGGCTGGTGGGATGGTAGCACCAGGGAAGAGACTGGGGTTTGGGCCAACACTTGGGCTGGGAAAAGCCTTGCAAAACATGAATTTTTCCAGCAGTTAAGTCTTGCAACAGGCAGCAGCCACTGGGAGTCTTCTGCTCACCACCACTCCTTGGGATGTGCCACCACAGAGCCTCTGGGCTGGAGCTGGAGAAGGTGGGGGCACACAGAGCCACCCTGTCCCATGCCACTGGGAGCCCAGAGGCAGGGAAGAGGCTCACGTTGAGATGAAGCTGAGCAGGGCTTGGTCTGAAGGCAGGCTAATTCTGGCCCAGCACAATCCAAAGGGATTTATTTTTAGGCTCTGGGCTATCGCTGCTTTGGGGAATTGAATGGAAAATATATATTTAGCTTCTTTGGTGATATGCTTAGAAAAATAAGCTCCTGTCACTGTTGTGGGTGGTGATTTGTGCCAGCCCTGCCCTTGCCAGTGCTGGGAGGCATCGCCCACCTCACAGCTGGAGCCTCCAGCCCTGGGTCTCTTGGGCAGCACGGAGCTGGGAGCTGGATTCCAGGCTTCCTTCTTTTTGGCTTCTCAGAAGGATCTTGCCACCCATCCGGCAGACTCTGCCCCCGCTGTGCAGGTGCTGAGGGCAGCACCAGGCACCCTCCGTGTCTCCCACAACCCCGTGCCAGGGGTTATCCCACCTGGCGTCCCAGCTGGGCCCAGCACTGTCCCCACAGCAGGGACAAGGGCACGTAGGTCCCACTGGTGGGGCCTGCTTTGTGCTGGGCCCATGGGAAGCACCAGAGCCTCTCCAGTGTGGAAGCAAGGAGATGGAGTTTCCTCCCTGAAACGCAGGTGAGAGCCACAAGGGCAGCACTCACAGAGCCTCTCACACTATAAATACACCACACACACAGGAACCAGGGGCTATTTTTGCCTGCAGGAAGCTGGGATGAGAAGGAGAGCATCCCTCCCTCCCTCCCCAGCACGGTGCTGGCAGTGGGACGTGCCCAGGGCCAGGACTGCCTCTGGCAGAGGGTGCAGGGTCCCTGTTCCAGGCTGCTGCAAGTGTCTCCCCTCCAGGTGATGGGAATGGCTGGGATAGAGCCTGAGGTGGGTGACCCCAGAGCCACTGGACCCCATCATGTTCCCCAACACCCTCTGGCTGGGCAGCTAATGGAATAGATGTGTTGCCTTCCCCAGGGCTGAAATCAGCTCCACGCCCCACAGAGATCTGACTGATGTCCCGCTCCTCTTGCATGGGAAACAGCAGCACTGCATGAGGCCTGGGAAGCCCAGCCAGGGTGGGAGGCATGGCTGGGGCTGCCTCCTCCTCTGATCAGGTCTCAGACAGCTCTCTCCATCCACACACCTCTGTCCTGACTGCCTCCTTGCTCAGCTGTGTCTTGGCTGGCATCACTTCCCTGGAAGAAGCCAAAGGCAAAAATTGCAGGGAACCAGCGATGGCAAATCCCCAGCAGCAGCGTCACTAATTGCACAGATGTTATCAACCCCCAGCAGTGCCTGTCTGTCTCTGCATCCTCTCACCTCTAGAAACTGGGACCCAGAAATGTTTCTTGGTGCAGAAAAGCTTTAAGCAGAGTCCTGCCCTTGCCAGATACTTGCTCAGTACCTACCTGTGTGTATGTTGCACATCTGTGCCTCTGGGTTTGAGTGTGTTTGTGTGTGTAGAAAGCACATTTTGCAATAGACAAATGGGAATGAAATATTTCAAGAATGTCTCTTAAATCAAGTAATCTTGGGGAATTTGACAGCCAAGGTCACCAATGACTTTTGGTTCTTGTTTGCTCAGTGTGGAGCCAGCACTGGGCTCTGCCCGGGCAGGGCCCCATGGCTGAGGGGGGTGTCTGGTCCTCAGCACCCTGAGGAAAAGTTTGAGATCTATGTCCAAGAGCAGGAATAGCTTCAGGACGTGGCTGGAACCCAGAGCTTCCACTTCAGGAGCAACGCTGCCTGGGGAGTGCCTCTCCTCTGAGTCCTGGCGTGACCTGCCGGGGCACGCTCCGGCTCCGGCATTCACCAAGAGAAAAGAAGCAGGAAAAAAAAAGTCAGCTCCTCGTGATGCAGCCCTGTAATTACCTGTTATTCTCATATCGAGGTAATTAACAATTAGGCAGCTGTCTGAATCACATGCAGAGGAACAATCATTTCGTTATTAATGGATTCTATTTAACAGGTCCGATTTTCCCAGTTGTTGTTTTTTTTTCCCCCTTCCTTGTGCTCTCTTGAATTATCCTCACAATTAAACCTGCACCAGAAAGAGGGAGGAGTAGTCCTAATATTTACTGAACCTTGCAAAGCATCACATTTCTCAGCTTATGAACCTGTCACAAGCCATCGGGGGGCTCTGGCGGTGATGGGGAGCCCGTAACCCAACACCCTGCGCTGTCACCTGCACAGCCCCGCTGGCTCTGCCCTGCTGCCGCCGGGAGCTTATTCATTTCACTGCAGATAAAAGCCATTATTTACAGTCAGTTACATATTTCCGTTGGCAAACCTCCTCCCTCCAGAGCGGGTTTGAAAACATCCCGCTCAGCAAACCGAAGCCGACCCGCTCAAGCCGACCCGCTCTCGCACGGGGGGAGCGGTGCCCCCCTGCCCGCCCCGTGCCCTGTGGGGCTGTGCTGGGTGTCACCCCGGCATGGTTGTGGTTTAGGGGGCAGGGACAGCCTGGATGGGCCCCTCACCCTCGTGTTCCCTTTGTAGGAGGCACCTTGGGCTCTTCCCAGGGAGTGCTGTGGGGTGGGATGAGCTCCCCTTTCCTGAGCACCACGTGTTGCTCCCGCATTGCTCTGCCTGTGCAGAGAAATGCATTAATGTTTTAATTTAAATAATGTTTTCATTTAAACCCGCTGAACACTTAGCACAGCCTCGGTCTGACTCTTGGAGTCATCTCCCAGGGGTGCAGAGGTGGTTTTGGTCACACTTCCCAAGGCTCTGCAGGGACAGGGACCTGCTGGGCTGCCTGGGGGACAGCAGGGGTGAAGTGGAGGGGAGTAGATACATGGGGGATAATCCCTCTCCAAGGAAAATTTAATTTTGATTTTCTCACCTTTTTACTTTGTCTCATGCCGCAAAGCAGGAGGGTTTTACTCCCTCCCAAACCACTGATTCTGGAGTTTCTTCGGACAGGGGATTTTTTTGAGTTGTTCCCTCAGTTTCTGACTGTGAACCAGTCCAGCTCTGGAGTTTGTGTTTTCAACAGAGAGCCAAGGCTGTGCCCTTGCAGCTACCCTGCACAGGGCCAGGCACCTGCTCCGCTCTCACTTGTTTTTTCCAGGCATGGAGTTAGGGATTTCACTGGAAAACAGGAACTTTGCTGGACAGCAGCTGCTCGGAGGCGGTGAATCAGCTCATCCCACCGACGCCCAGCGGAGCCGTGCCAGCGCCGCGCTCCCACGTCCAGTGCCCTCATGGTTGGGGGTCCCCATGTGGCAGCAGCGTCCCCAGCAGTGTCCAGGGAGCTGGCCAGCGGCTGTGACCACCCTCGTGGCAGCAGTGAGGGGTCTGTGGCTGCTGCCCTGGCCCCACCACCTGCACAGAAGTCAGCGGCCACAGCAAGGCGCGGACGGCTAATGCCTTTTGTCCCAGCCTGACTTTTCGCCTCCCAGCGGGATTAGGATGGGATGACCGGGCAAGGAGGCCCTTAATCCCATTAGGGATCCTGGTGCAGCCCTGTCGGGCAGCCCTGGGAACTGGCCTCGGCACCGGGGAAGTAGCTGGTGAGGCAGCAGCCTGCAACGCCCCGTGCTGCCACCATCCCGCTCAGCCCCGTCTCCACCAGTTCTCCTAAATCCACTTTGCTCAGAGCACTGAGCACAATTCCCTGGTATGCACGGGCATCCATCCCCCCCGCAACCCCCCTGGCAGGGTTCAGCCCCCCACAGCCACCCACCCAACAGCATTTGGAGCAGGTGGTCCCAAGCCCTTTCGGCCCATTTGGCCCATTTGGCTCGTTTGGCTGATTTCTCCACGGGGTCACAGCTGAGCGGGCAGCAAACCTTGTCCCGCCTGGAGAGAGAGTTGTTTTTCTCCCCCGCCAGTTGCGAGGAGCCGTGTTTGTCTTTCTGTCCCTTCCTGTTTACTCGCTGCCATCAGGACACGCTTTGATGTGTTTATGCTGCTGGATGTCCGTGGGAGCATCGTCCCACGGGTGCCTGCAGCTGCCTGCTCCGTGGGGCAGGGCCGTGGCTCCATCCAGAGCCCTCGTGCCAGGCGGGCACGGCTCGGCGAGCTGCCAGAGCAGGCCACCACCCTCGGCAGCTCCTGCACTCCAAAGTCCAGGTGACAGCATCAGCCCAGCCCAGCTGTGCCAGGAGCAGACGTGACTCCAAAGGCACAGATTCCTGCCAGGAGTGAGGAGCTGGTGGTGGCATGTGGGTGCCACCAGGCAGCACGGCTTTGTCCCCATGCGTTGGGACAGGGGGCGGGTCCCATCCATCCTGTGGGTCCAGGTGTGTGTGGTTTCTTTCCCTCTTGCAGTCCCTGCTTCCTCCCTGGCTGGGAGTCTCCCCGCCCTGTGCGGGAGCTGCTGCATTTGAAAGGTCACCGGGCTTTGAAGTCGGCGGCTCCGGGCGGCAGAGGAGGGATCACACCTCGCTGGCATCTCCCGGTTCCCAGCCCGCCACCCGCGCCGGCCCGTGCCGCGGGCGGAGGTGCTGCCGGGGGGTGGAACGGCACACGGCCCGGCCCGTGCCACCGGCCTGTGCCCGCACCGTGCCACGGCGGCAGCGACACCGTCCTCGTAGGTGGGGGAACAGCCAGGGAACACCCCCCCGCTGGAAGGCAGCAGCCTCACCAAACAGGAGTGACCTCTCCCCATGAAGGGGAGACAAAGGATTCTGGCATCACAGCGACTTGTTGTTAAATTTCTTTTTCAGACTAAAGCTAAAGAAAAAAATAGTTATCTAGGAAAGCCAGTAGATGTAATCGTTGTGAAGTTCAGCAAAGGTTTTGATACCATCTCTCACAGCATCGTGTGCAGGGTCAGGAACTGAACTCCATGATCCTGACGGGTCCCTTCCAACTCAGCATATTCCATGAACCTGTGACAACCCACAAGGATGTTTTGGGACTGAAATCACTCAGGTAGAGCTGCCCATGAGCAGAGGTCGGGGAATGGGCTCTGGGGCTCCTCCAAACCCTTTGGAACCAGCTGTGGCACCACCAAAGCTCCCAGCCAGCACCGTGGGAGCCGCTGCAGCACAGGGGGTGCACTGGGCATGACGAGGGGCTCCTGGGTACCCCAAGATTGGTTTCCAGGGCTCCTCCCTCGCTGCCAGGCACAGAGCCTGCTGTGATGGGGCACCCTGTGACGGCACAGGCGGCTCTGGTGTCCCACAGCTCTCCTCTCCCAGCGGAAACTGCATCTTTGGGCCGATTCCTCCTGGTTCTCATCTTCGTGTGCCTGGCTTTGATTCGCGGCAGAGCCCTGTGATAATGTGGCTGCCTGGGAAGGAAGGGAGTAGAAAGAACTGGCTATTATGTTTGGCCCCTCTCCAGGAGGTGTTTTTGCTGGGAGGCACCAAGGTCAGAGCTGGGCGGGAAGCCTTCCCCGACAGCACAGCCCTCACACATGTGCCCAGCCGTGGCAGAGGGGGACAAAGGAGCACCCTCAGCACCCCGGCATGGGGCTGCCACTGTGGGTGCAACAGCCCAGCACCAGTGCAGAAGATGTGTGCTCCTCCCTGTGTGTGTTTTGGGGGGTAAAAGGGCTGCTTTGCAGCCAGTCTGGAAAGTGAAACATGTCCCAGTCTTCCCGTTTCCACGCGGAAGGAAAGAGGGGGCGGTGGGTGGGAGTGCCTGTGGACGGAGCACCAGCGGAGCCTGGGGTGCAGAAAGTCCTTTTTTACTCTCTTTTTGTAATCGCTTAAGAATTTCAGCTGGCTGCATCCCGGCACAGGAGTCCCAAATCCCAGAGCTGTGAGAACAGAGCTGGCACTGAACTGCCTCTGAAACTCCCTGCTGGTATCAGTGGCATCCCAGGACCCTGCAACCCAGCCCCCCCAGGCCAGCACAGCGAGAAGGGGCACGCCCAGATCTCTGTGAGTGATGTCTCCCAGAAAACCTGCCTGAAACCTCTGCGGGGCGAGTGTCCGCATGGCATGACGTTTTTCTTGAGCCTGTGCCCTGGGAGAGGCAAATCTCAGCAGCACAGAGCTGGGTGAAACAGTGGGGATGCCAGCGTGACTTGGATGAGCTTGGCATTGCACCACGGTCCAGAAATCCAGTATCAGGTTCATGCCCGGGCTTGTGCACAGAGAATCACGCTTGGGTTTTCACAGCTGAGAGCGATGGTTTTCGATTATTTAATGGAGATATCAGAGGAGGTTTGATCCTGGCCCATCCATGCACTCCAGTAAGCAATTTATTAGCTGAGGTGATGAAAACTGCCTCAGCAGGAAAAGGAGGAATGGAAGAAAAAGCAAAGAATGTGATGGCTTTGAAGGAAGATGCACGTGAAATACAAACGTGTCCCACACGTCCTCAGGGCTGAGACAAAGCTGGACTGGGGTCTGCACTCCAGAGAGTCGGGGTCACCCCCTGCATCTCCTCTGTGGGTGAGAGCAGGTGGCTGCAGAGCTGCTCCCATCCCTGAACTGGGTGTCTGTGACACCCTGAGGAATCACCCTGTGAGGGACAGGAGAGGGACATGCAGGGTCTGCAGCACCAGAGTGCAGACAAAGGCATGAACAAGCCTGGAGGGAACAGGGACATGCACCACAGGACAGGGAGAACTGCATTTCCAGCAGCCCATGTGGGTTGGGACAGGCCTGAGGACAAGCACATTGTCACTCACAGCTCCATAAACCTCAGCAGGCTCTGTTTACACAACAGAGAATGTTTCAGTTGTTTTATGGAGGTGGATAGGAACAGCACAGGGACCAACAAGGCCAGGGCCGGGCTGAGCAACGCCTGCCCAGCACTTGCTCTCCACTCACAGCCCATAAAGATACTTTATTCTAAACATGACACAGATTTTATAGCGCAATTTCGCAGCAGCACCTTTCACCCAGGTACAAACCTTGCAGGCAAAGCTGCTCCTCCAGGACGTCTTCCCGCCTGTCACTAATCCCTGGGTGAGTGCTCCTGAGCTGACTTTACACACTGAGAAATGATGGCCAGGAGCAACCCTGCAATTAAAACCAGTTTCAGCAGCCCGTGAGGAGGAAAACTCGGCGGGTGCCAAGCCTGGTGCCGCAGCCGTGCCAGGGCAGGGACACACATGGCACCAACCCCTGCCCATGGCAGCAAGGATTGATTGTCCTTTGTCCCATCCCAACCCTGGACATCCTGATGGGACCAAATCCCACTGCACTGCCAGGAGGAAAGTCATCCTCTGTGGGCACCACGTGCTGCCAGAGCACTGTGGCAGAGGGTTGGCTGTGATTTAACCTGTGACTGTCCAGGCACAGTCCTCCACTCAGCTATTTAAGAAAAATAAGACTAAAAAAAAATCAGGATTTAGACCATTCTTGCAAATCCAGCCTCTTTTCTCTGGTGCCCTGGAGAATCATACCTTAATCCCATTATGGAGAAGTTTGGGGATAGCTTTACCTCACAGACTCCATGGCCAGTGCATTTTTATCTGCTCAGACGTTCCAGGATGCTCTACCTGCTTTGATTCACACTTAATTACTAAAAATTAGGTTTTTTCAGAGCATGAGGGAGGGTGGGGGTGCATGTACCAGCATGAGGAGGGCTAACCCTCCGTGCTGCTCCAAAATCCAAGCGGCAGAGCAATGCCAAGCCAAGCACGGTGGGGAAAGCAGGAGAGATCCAGTTTGATGTCTGCCTTATCAGTCTTATTTTTATTGCACCAAAGGTATAAGAGCAGAATATTGATTGTGATGATAAAGAGATGAAAGTGTCAAGAAGGAATAGGCGCACAAGTTACTCAGGCGATTGGAACCCGCGTTGGTTGTATTTAACAGGCATTTGCCATTAAAAAAAAAAAAGGCCTGTTTTTATTTAAATAGCCTCGGGCAAATTTCTCACTAAACCAACTTTCCCACGCCAGCCCAGTGCTCTAACTCTGGTTTTTGGCAAATTTTTTCCTGAGCTGTCAAGGCAAAATATATATAAGAATGCTGGTCTCACTTAGGTTTTTTTCCAGCCCCTGGAGACATGAAAATAATTTACAGATGTGCATTACCTGTTTATATTTGTATTAAGTTTTGCTTAACGGACATGATTTTCTTAGCTTGCAGTAACAAAAAATTATTCCCAGAGTTTCACTCATTTAATTTTAACTTATTAAAACTTTTAAACATGTGTGGAGGTTTCATGTTTTTAAATCACTAATCACATGGACAGTTGCCAAGGTTTCTATTAAAGCCTTTTACAAACACTATTTTTAAAAGGACCAAAAATCCCATTATTTTTAACCCCTGAAGACCACTCAAAATAAAAAGTTGCTTTGGATTTATGTCTTATTCACCTCTCATTGCAAATAGATTTATGCTGAGCACTGACTTCTGCCTTCCTCCCTTTTTTACTTTTGCTGGTAGGAGCCTCTGGAGGAGGCGTCTGGGAGAAGGAAACTTGAGGAGGTTCCCCACGAGGATCTTGCAGCAGATCCCTCTGTACCAGGGGAAGGATGGAACCAGATTAAAGCGGGACATCTCGCAGCAGCTCCTGGCTGGAGGAGCCATCCTCCTGTTGAGACTTTCATGGGAAACAGCAGAGGACCCTTTTAGCTCCCTCCCAGCAGAGCCTTTTCCCCAAGCAGAGCCCCAGAGCTGCGGGGTCACAGAGCCCCCGGGTGATGGCAATAAATAGATGGATTTGACCTTCTGTGCTCGGGGGACGAGGCGACGCGGCTGCGCGGCCGCACGCCCGGCTCCGGCTGTGTTTACACCACACAGACCCTTCCAGCCACGGGGAAACCCAGGGCCAGGCTCACTCCTGGCTTTCCATGTGTCCTCCCAGCCCAGCACCTCCAGGAGCAGCCTGGGACACACGGATATCCAGTGTCTCCATCACCGCATCCCTCAGCATCACCACCTCTCCATCCCTGGATGGCACAGCGTGGCACCCTGACAGCCCCGTGGCCCCAGGCGTGTCCATGATGGCCCAGAGGGGCAGAGAGGTCTCTCCCAAATCTCAGGGATCAAGTCCCAGAGCGCAGCTGAGCTGAATGCACGGGGCTTTCTGCACACGGAGAACAAGCCCGGGCAAAGCTTGGGCCGGTATTTCCAGGCAGGTAGAGCAGAGATGCTCCCTGCTCCGTGGGCTCGGGCAGGGAGGGGGAAAGGGGGGAGATGGAGAAAGAGCACAAAATCTCCATGTCCAAGGATGCCCAAGTGGAGAAACCTCAGGCTGTCCTCGTACCTCCAGATGAGGCTGAGGATGGTGACAAGGTTGTGGTGGCACAGCTGGGGTCACATCTCACTGCCCGTTTGTTGTCACCCTGCTTGTGTCTGCAGGGAGGATAGAACAGGCAGCACCCACCTTCTGGAATTGTTCAAGGCTCGAGCTGCCTGTGGCACCTGGACCTGGAGTGGCACCGTGCTCCACAAAGAGCCCTGGCTCCTCAGCACGAATCAGGGCACTGCTTTAGAGCCCGGAGTGGGGAAGGCAGGAGGAGCAGGGAAGGAGGGAGCCGCGGGAGCGAGGTACCGCTGCAGGGCTCATGCCTTTGATCTGGTGAGCAGACTCTGCCCTTCGGTTTGTTTAATTGTTTCACACTTGCTCTGGAAATAGTTTACAACAGGAAGCAGTGGGATAACAGCAGGGCTGGCATGGGATGGGATGAGCCCGGGGGCTGCTGGAGAGGTACCCTGAGATGAGAGACACAGATGACCACAGTGTCACCTCCTTCCCATTAACCCGTTGCTAACCCTCCTTCCTCTTCCTCTTTCCCAAGCTTTCAGCCAGAGGCCAGCAGCCATCCCTCCGTGTCCTCATGTTTGAGAGCTGTAAAAGAGCCATCCAATACCCTCCAACAGCTGGGGTAGACCCAAAAGTCCAATGGGATTTAAGTACTCATGCCCCTGGGAGAGCTGTTACCCCAAATCCTCCACACTCTGAGTTTTTGCTCCCCACTTTTGCAGGCACGGCGACCTCACTGAGCAGGGCTGGCCCCCAAAACCCCATGAGGAAGCATCATTTTTAAGCAACCTCACACGGGCTGTTCCCATCAGTGATGCTCTGTGGGTACAGCACTGAGCACCCCCCTGCAGCCACAGCTCGCAGGAGACACCCACAAACATCAGATTAAGGGCTTCAACCCGTCCTGGGCTCAGGACCCGGTCGGATTTCAGGTGGGGCATTCCAGCTTGGTTTTCCAGGCTTGACTGTGGCACAGCTGGGGCAGGTGTGGGGCTCTGGGGATGAGGGCACAGGGACTCCCCCCCTCATCACTGCTCTAACGGGAAAGCTGCACACCTGTGGGGGTTGTGGGGCTGCCCCTGGGTTTGGCTTCCCCACTCCTCCCAGTGTGTTTGTTTATTTGTGGATGCGGCGCACGGGGCTGGCCGGGCTCTGCCTGGGAGTTCATGAGTTCAGAGCACAGAACAAACAACATCCGACCCAGCTCTGCACGCGCTGCCGGCACCTGCGGGGGAGCCGGGTGGGAAACGGCTCCACGCACCTGCACACACCTGAGTCCTGCTGGGGGGCAGAAGGGGAACCCCACACCTCCCAGCACCCAGGGGATGCTCAGTGCATGTCTTGGTCACCCTGAACAACCCCCCCCATTCCCGTGTGTCCCATGGGGTGCATGCCCCAGGTCCTTGCACGGATACACCATGGGTCAGGCTGGGCCTGGGGCCTCCTGTGGTCACCTCAGAGGGTACTGCGGCCCCAGGGGCTGTGCGGGGACTGGGCTGTACTGGGGAAGCTGTGCAGGGACTGGGGGGACTGTGCTGGGGAAGCTGTGCAGGATTGGGGGGACTGTACTGGGGAAGCTGTGCA
>VXBQ01015059.1:33954-49764 GCA_013400175.1 Phainopepla nitens | reverse complement strand
CGGAGCTCGGGGGAGCCGGGGCCGGAACGGCGCGGCGGGACCGGGGCTCGGTGCCCCGAAGGAGGCGCTCGGGGCCACCGGGAGCCGGAGCTCGGTGCCCGGGGCTGCCGCGGGGAGCAGCGCTCGTTGCCGTCGGGGGGAGCGGAGCTCGGTGCCGGGGGAGCCGAGGGAGCCGGGGCTCGGCCCAGCGGAGGGGCGCGCGGGGCGGCCGCGCTCCTGCTGCTGTTCTGCGAGAGCTTTCGACCGTTTTGCAAATTTTTGTCGGTTTCCTGTTTCTTGAAAGTCGAGGCCCCCTGGGGCGCCCCCCCTCCGGGGCGGGTCCGGGTGCTTCGCCGCAAAGCGCTGCGCGACCGTCGGGGGCAGCGGGTCGGGGCACGGGAAAAGAGCCCCTAAAGCGGCCAGGGGTGCCGGCCGGAGAGGGGGACAGCCCATCCCGGGGGGCCGGGACCCTGCAGGTCCCCCTTGCCCCGGGACCCAGCTAGTAGCCGCCTCCGGAGAGCCCTGAGAGGATTTTGAGGAGCGAAGGCAGCGGTGCTGCTCCCACAGCAGGGCTGGGAGCCATCGGAGGCAAAGTTTGCAGAAAGTTGTGTCCGGCCGGAGCGGTGCCCAGCACCCCGGTCCGTCTGCCGTGGAATACGGAGCCCCAGCGGGGTGACCCCGGGCTGCCTGGGCTCGGAGCCCATCCCGGGCAGGGTCTGGGTTGTGGCGGTGGCGGTGCGAAGCTGCAGTCGCTCAATGTGAAACTGCCCCGGCTGCACACGCGTGTCGCAGAACCAGTTACCGTGAAGAGCGAGCGGGCAGAGAAGGGGAAGAGCGAGCTGGGGTGGAAATCGGAAGCGATTCTGGTACTTTCAGCGAGTTGCTGTGGTAACTCTGTAGAATTCGGCTCTGAGAGCCAGACAATGAAACCTTTACTCATAGCAAGTTATGACGGGCGACTCATTTCGTTACCGGGACTCATGGGCCCCGGGCTGGATGTTTTTTCCCAAATGGCATTTGTCAATCAAGGGCCTGATCTGGGGTTTCTCTCTGTCAGTCCTCCTGCTGGAGGAGCAGGCACAGCCTACCCTCAAACCCACCCTGGGTTTATTTTTAGGTGAGCCTCTCAGCGCAGGGGCCACGCAGTCCCTGCCCCGTCCATCACCCTGCGGGTGAGGGCTGCCCGGTGCTGGACCCACCTCATCAGGCTCTGCAGGCACAGGGGGTCTGGGGGTCACAGCGAGCCTGTCCCCAGCCCAGGTGACACCAGGGGATGCAGCCCCCCTGCTGCCACCAGGGCCCTGAGCTGTGGCTAATGCTGTCCCTCTGTTTGCAGGTTTACGGTGCTCGCAGCTTGCCGAATCCTGCCTCAACGGGGGCAAGTGTGAAACTTTTCCCAACGGGACGGAGGTGTGCCAGTAAGTATGAAGCAGCCAGAGGATTTTCATCTCCCCCGACCAAAGTTATTGACATGCATGTTGACTTTGCTTTGAAGGCTCTGGATTTAATAGGGCAAGATGCGTTTTCTTTCCTTGAGTGGCAAGAATAACCTGCTTGTGTAGGAGTCACCGCGAGTTTGGCAGGATCGGGCTTTGTTCCTGGCTGGGTGGAAAAACATGGGCAAAGGGCCATGTTTTGCTGGTGTTAGCCTATGCAGACTGCCCTGCTGATGGAGCAGGAGGTAGGGCCAGCCCGCGGCGCTCCTTGGACCGTCGGGCAGGGAGGGAGGCTGTCTGTCTGTCTGTTTTCCAGCTACTCCCTCCTGCCCCTGAAGCATTGCCTTTCAGTCCCTCGCACACTAGGGTGATCGGTACATCTCCAATAAACGCTCGAGAGGGGTTCCATGGCACGGCTCTGGCTGCTGGAGCTGCCCCGGTGGTGTCCATGGGCCGATGAGGCATCGCCGGGGGAGCAGGGCACCTCCTCCTGCAGCCCTGCCGGTGCCGGTGCCAAGCTGTGGTCTAGCCTGGCGTTCCTGGTGGGACCTGGCACCCAGGCTGGGGCTTTCTCCAAGCTGATTGTGGAGAAACGGATGTGTAAAGCGTTGGGACTCTTTGAAGGACCAACCGACCCACCGCAGCGATGGCCGATTCACTCCAGGCTCCCAGGGAACAATAACCAAGAGAAATGAATAAGACTCCAGCTCCCTTTTTAAAACTATTCCATAAAAGAAATGTGAATGGGCAAGGCTCTGTTTTCCGGCCAGATTTCCCCTCTGCCTGTTGAACGTGGCCTGAGCTGCGAGCAGGCGGGGAGACGTTCCCACCCACCCCAAATTTCCAAATAGGAAGTCCTCGGCGGAGGAACCTGAAGGCATTTCCAATCCCAACCTGTTGAATGGCAGTTTCCCTTGACAATGTGTGTTGCTTTTTTTGCAAATCCGCCTGGGTGCCGTTACTCTGCCCAGTAGCCGGGCACCTCCCGCCCCCTTCTCCAAGCTGAGCCCCCCAACCCTTTGGTGCAAATAAATCAGCAAATCAATCAGGCACATGAGCAATTTAATGGACAAAGGCTGGGTCCCTTTGTGAGGCACTAATGAATGCACGCCACTTTTTTTTGCACAGAAGCCCTTACCAACGCTTGACGCTCTAAATCTTGTTTTCTTTCATTCAAAGAGCGACAGCTGGGATTCGGTCGAAATTCGGCAGCTATTGTTAAGGGAGGCAGATTAATGCTGTGTGACTAATCATGTATGGCTTCCCAGAATGCCCAACCCTCCACCCCCTCCCCAACCTTACACCCCTCCTTTTCCTTGTGGTCATTCTTTCCTTTTTTTCTTAAGTCTCTGCAACTCCTGATTTACATTTCATGTGCAGATGGTGATGGAATCTAATTAGATCTGATGTGTGCGAGCTCTATTTGGAGAAGCCTCCAAAGTAGGCTCGGGGTGGGTTGTACTTTTTTTTTTAAGAGAAAAAGTTAACTTTAAAGAAGTTCTTGGTTGATGGCTGTGAATAACCACTTCTTTCTTGCCTGCAGATGCTTCGTGAGTGTGTGTGAGTTATTTTTGCAGGAGCACAAGGTGTGTGCTAAAGCTCTTGCCTTGTCTTGTGGGTGTGTTAAAGCTCTTGTCCCGTGCAGGGCGACGGGGGCAGATATTGGAGGTACAGCCAGACTGAAGGAGGTGCAACTTCCCAAGTTACCTGATAGCAACTCGCAAAATCACGTTTTTTTCACTTTGTTTGAATATCTCTTGACGAGGAGCTTTGCTTCCAAGCTTCTTAAACAAAGCAGAGCCAAGAGCACAAGATACCAGACGCAGAAAAGCTTGGCACTGCCCTTTGGCGCCTGCGTGAAATGCACCATTTTGGCTGCTGGCCACATCTCTGCTCGGCCTGGCACTTAACAAAGTTTGGCCATAAAGCCCCTTTGTGCTGCCCCCACAAATCCAATTAGAAAGTGGAGTGAAATAAATAGCGTACGAGGGGGATGCTGCTCCAGAGGACGAGCGTCCCGGCGCTTGTGGCGGGACAGAGCTCGCTGGGTTGCGTGGAGCCAGCTCTGATAACTCCAACCCCAGGTTATCAGCCCTGGTATGGAAAGAGAGCTGCTGGTGCGAGACCAGGAGCTTTCTCTGCCTTTTATTATTTTACAGGGATAGTTTGTAAAGCTCCAGGTGCCTTATCTTGCTTGTCCCTTTGCCAGGCGGTGCAGGACACGCAGGGCTTTAATTGAATGGAGGGGACCAAGCATTGGATTGGAGGGGTTGAGACAGAAGCGCCCCAGTTAAGCTCCTTTGGAGCTGCTCTCCATCTTGGCAGGGTTGTCTGGGTCTTTCAGCACAGGAAGAGCAGCAGCAGTTTTGTGGGTCTTGCACAGACCCCAGCTGAAGGCTCTGGGTGTTTTTGTCCCAGAGCTGGAGCTTTAAAAGGTCCAGGCTGGAGTTGGTGGCTGCTGCGGGGCTTGGTGAGGTTCCATGGTGCTGGGGAGCTGTGGCATTCCAGAAAAAGCACTCGCCTTGGACTAAGGCATTTTCCCAGACTGAATGAGAAGGTTTTTCCAAGAGGTCTCTTTTGACTTCTAGTGATAGCTCCTAATTAGACTGTTGGGTAACCCTAGTTTTGACTGGCATCCCTGCAAATGAGTCGGGCTGATTTTAGCTCCCTGTGCCATGTGACATTTATTCCCAGGACCTCCCTTGCTCTGCTAGTTAAAAGCAGATGGCATTGAAACAGGGCTGAGCTTCCAGCCCTGCTCCACCAGCCTCTCACCATTAAAGCCAGAGGAGCTGTGCCTGCATTCTCCTCTTGCTCAGAGAAGCAAAGGAGACGGTGGAGGGAAAGAATAAGTTAAATTAATCACTGGGCTTATGCTGAAAAGGGGGAAAAGTCGGTTTGCTAAAGTACTTCCTCTGTTTATGAATCAGCGCAGCGCTGTCGTGCAGCCAGGGCAGTGGCTCCTGAGCTGGTGCCCGCTGCCACCACCAGCTCCCACGGGCAGCGGGCCAGAAACATGGGAAGAAGCATTCTGGGGGGAGACTGTAGCGGGAAGAGGTGATTATTTTAGCTCAAAACTCTTTCAGGAGACAACCAGGAAGGCAGAGGAGTGATGTGAGCCCCGCTCAGGAGTTTCTGAGCCCTTCAAGTTATTCAGCTGCTCAGTCATTGTTATCTCATTGTAAAGGGCGGAAGTTTCCTTCTGGTTTGGTTTTTTTCTCATGTGCTTCAACCCAACGTTATTTCCATGAAATAATAACAAAGAAAAAATGCAGTCTCGGTGCTGGAGAGGAAGAGGGTGGAGTGTTGAACAATCAACCAGAGGAAGCTCTTAAAGAAGTAGACGAGCAGTGATTCAGCCATGTTGAGAACTCTTGATGGCTCTTTGGAGTCTGATCTCATTCTCGGAAAGAGCAAGGTGGAAATGGGTAAGAGGGGAGATTAAAAATACCAAAGCATCACCTGTTGCGGATTCCAGTGGAAGAGAAACTGAAGCTCAGCTGCTGAGGTCATTGGGACAGCAGTGGGGGTTTGAGCTCTTGTCTAAAAGGATCTGTTTGTATCTCTGCTCTCTGCAGGGTGTCTGGATGGTTATCAGGTGTCTCAGGTGGTCCCACTCACTCCTGCTCTGTGTCCTTGGGATTTTTTTGCTCGGGCTGATTTTTTTTTTGCTTGGTTTTTCTCATGGCTTGGATACCTGTGGTGGCCAGAGGGCTGTCCTGTGTGAGGAGCATGGGATGTGTTTGAGAGGAAATATCTCTGTACATCCCTCAGCAGCACCCACAGCACAGAGATGGGGCGGTGCAGAGGGGATCAGGAACTCACAGTGGTGTTCATCACCTCAGGTTAGTGGGGCTGTTCCCCACCAGGTGCTCGAAGCTGTGTGCTCACAGAATGGTTTGGGTTGGAAAGGACCTTTGAAAGTCATCTGCAGTGAGCAGGGGCATCTTCAGTTTCCATGGTCTTGTGGTGTGAGGCAGTGCACAGGGCTCTGCTCCCTGGGGCTGGAGGTTACTCACTCCGGGGTATGGAGTATGTTTTATCCCCCAAAATCTCTTCCATCTCAACACCTGACTCGCTGTCTTCCTTCCTGCTGGCAGCCACAACACGTCCATTTGTTCCAGCTGATACCTCCCACCTGGCCTGGCCTCCCAGGCTATTATGGTTTATTGTATGTAGCATGAGGGTGACACGTATAAGTCACTGCAATAGACCAGGCTATTCACCAATTAAGGGCTTGGACAACATAATCAGGAGGCAGTTAGCAAGTTTTAAAATAACATTGTTTGGAAATTAACCTGCTTTTTCCAGGCCTGGAGGTGTGGTGGACCTCGTTCTGCTCATGTTGGTTGGTGTCCCAAGTGGTGGTGGCGTGTGTACATGAGTGGAATGTGAAATTTATAGAGTATCAGCATGTTTAACGAGGGAGTAGCCCCGGGGTGCACTTAGGGAGAGCTGGTGAGCTCTGGATCTGGATGGAGACTTCTCTGTGGTTAACATGCTGCCAGGTGAAGGTTTTACACCCTGTGTTGGGGCTGCAGAGTGGAAGAGCCTCTGGGGTAAAACTGAAACCCCCCTGGGAAAGCAGACCTGCTGTGGGGTTTTGGTTGAGTCCTGTCTTCTTCCCAATGGCCAGAAAGGTGTTCAGGGTCCCCTGCTCCCCTCAGGGCTGTGTGCAGCCATCCTTGAGGACCTGCCAGGCTCCTTCTGCTGCCTGGGATGGGGCAGCACCAAGGGGCACTTGGGCTACTCCCTCACCACTCCCAAAGCTGGGCTATTCCTGCAGCTCTGCTTTGTGTTCAGGGTTAGAAAGATCAGCAGTGTGAAGAAGTTTGGGATCTGGTTTGGGATGATTCCAGTTTCTTCCCAAATGGTGTTTTCACCTCATTACGTGCCTGTGGCACGTGGTGCTGAGCCCCATGCCTGCAGGATGGTGCTGCATCCACCCATCCCAGCAGCTGTGCCCAAATCCCGTTGGTCCCTGGGGCTGCCTGGCTGCTTGGTGCCCTCATGAGCCCAGATTTGCTGCAGCCAGAGTTCTGGAATAAGGACAGAAATGCTGCTCTGGTGTCAGGGGGGAATGATGGATTTTTGGTTCTTGGGTATCTGAATGTGGAGGCACCCCCAGGAGAGGAGAGGTGTGAGGGTCAGGCCCTGCTAGACTTCATAGCAAAGCTCCTGTGTGTGATGTTGGCAAGTCTTTGCAGCACCTTGCTGGTCCCAGTGACAGCAGACCATGGCAGCTCCCCAGAACAGTCAGAGGTGTTCCCAGCCCACGTGAGAACTCCCCAGTGTTTAACACCTGGGTCTTGCTGGTAGAGCAGCTCAGTGCTGCTTCCAGCTGAGCATCTGGCCAGGTGTGATGGTGCCTGTTCACACCTGGACAGCCACATCTGGCCTCTGCTTTCCTCTCGTGCATGTCTGGTGGGGCAGGTCCTCTCCTGTCACCTCCTCATGCTGGCAGGTCTCCCATGGGCAGGGTCTGTGGTACAGGATGGAGTTGGGATTTTCACATATCTCAAGCAATTTGGTGGTGGTTAATAGGGTGATCTCAGAACTGTGGAATAGTTTGGGTTGGAGAGGACCTTAAAGATCTCGTTCTACTCCTTGCCATGGGCAGGGACACCTTCCACTTGCCCAGGCTGCTCCAAACCCTGTCCAGCCTGGCCTTGGACACTTTCAGGGATGGGGCAGCCACAGCTTCTCTGGAGGTTCCCATGGGTAAATGCAGTGCTTGGTGTGAGAGATGCAGGAAGAAACCCTCTGTGAGGTGTTGGGAATGGGAGAGAGATATTTGGCTGGGCAATATGGGGGGCTCTGCCCCTAGAAGGAATATTTTTAGTTAGGAGGAAACGACAATGGTCATTGAGTCCAACTCATGGCTACCCCCTCACGTGCAGCAGAATTCACGCTGTGCTTAAAGCCAGCCATGCCAAAAATCAGTTCTGTTGGGAATCCTAGAATCACAGAATACCCTGAGCTGGAAGGGACCCACAGGGATCACTGAGTCCAGCTCTTGGCCCTGCACAGAACAAGCCCAGAATCCCAGCGTGTTCCATGGGAGCAGGATGCTGGTGAGAAGCGAGCTCGGGGTGTGCCTCCCTCACACAGCAGTAATTAATGTCTGCTTTAAGCTCTCACCCATCACGTCCTCCCCTTCCCCCCATGGCAGCCTGGAGTTAATATTGGAAAAGCCAGTTAAACAGTTAATGTTTAGGCCATGGTTATTAGGCTCTTGCACATTTCCAGCAAAGGGAGCCGAGTCGCATTTTAATGGGAAACTTTCATGCTCAGTCAAGTTGCAAAAATTTATTTGCGCCGAAGTCATTTTCTTTTAACAAGTTTTCACCCTAATTCCCTTCCCCAAAACCTGAATTTAATGGTATTTATATGGGAAATGGATTTATTAAGTTTTAATGATGCTATAACGTTGCCCTTATTTAATAGAAGAGGCACCCTGCAGGCAAGTGGCCTGGTGGTGGTGGGCTGGGAGGGCTGGGTGCCACAGGGGCACCCAGGGGTGGGGAACCTGCTGCTTTGGGCTTGATTTAAAGTCACCACGGCTGAGAGTGGCAGTGCCAGCTTTGTTTCCACCCTCTGGGCTGTGCATGATCTCTTGTCAGGACTGAGTTTGGCATCCTGCTGCCAATTCCTCCTCATGCTCTGCGGTGGGATGTGACGCTACCTGTGCCTGTCACACCTGTCCCCAAGAGGGGCATGGAAAGGAGCCTTTGGCACTGTGGCTTTTGGCTTTGTCAGCTGCTCTGTCCCCTGCCAGCAGGGAGATGGGGACCCCAAGGGCCACGCACTCCCTGCTGGCATTGCTGCCTGGGGACTGAGCACTTGTGAATTTATTTTAAGGAATTTTCTTCTGTCAATGAGCAGCCATGGAGGAGAGCGTGTCCTCAGCACTCCTGCCCCACTGGAGAAGCCCTGCCTGGGGAGAACAGGATGAACCCCTCGCAGAGGCACTCCTGGATGGTTAACCCACGGGCTGGCTCCTCTGGAGCAGGTGGAGGAATGTGGCTGTCCGCCGGGATGTGCAGCTCCCGGAGCTTTGGGGCGGGCTGGGAGAGTGACCCCGCGGGGGAGCAGCCCGGGAGGAGGGGGGGTCTGTCCCCGGCCCCCAGCCCCTATTAAAATGTTAGACACAGACCTCCAAGTCAAAAGGCAGGGCGACAGACGGCCCTTTCACAGGGCCTGCAGCTCCCCACAAAAGGGGGGTTTCCAGGGGAGGGGGGCAGGAATGCGGGCTGCGGCCGGAGGGCAGAGCCGCCACCATTGTCCCTGCTCCCTCGGCGAGGGCGTCATGTTGACACAGGGATTTCTGCCGGCAAAAGGTGTCGGAGGCTGAGGCTTCCCTCCCTCTCTCGCCGTTTCCTTGGTTAAACTCGGCAGCAGCAGAAATCCCGGGATAGAGATCCCAGGAGCTGATACCCACCTGCTCTCGGGTGTTTTACGTCCTTAAGCGCATGGTTTCCAAGTGGGCATGAGTTTTGTTGCTAATAACTGTTTCTGGGAGTTTTGCTTGCAAAGGGAGACCAGCAGCTCCATGGCTGTGAGGTTGAGGGGAGCTGCATCCATCCCTGTCTGGCCATTGCCACCTTGGCCCACTCCCCATCCCACTGAAACATCCCCGGCAGGAATTCCTCTGGCTTTCGGTTGGCTTTGTGCCACGGGGCACCCGTGTGCTCTGCAAAACCCCCCTCTCCTCCTTGTTTATAAATATCAGGGCTAAATTTAGCTTGTTTAAACTTTGGTGGCTGTTCAGATCCTAATCGTAGGTTTTAAGTTGAGGATTAGACGAGTGGGATGGTGGGGTCACGAGTGGGAGTTTTCCATATTTGGCTCTGGGGCAGCGCGGTGTTTAGCCAGAACTTGGTGTGAGGGGGAAAGGGGGAAAAAAAGGAGTCCATCATCAGTTAGTGAGATGGTGACACTGGGGCTGTGTGTGTGCCAGAGCTCTGAGAGCACAGCAGAGTGAATTCAGCCTGCATGGGCAGCAAGTGCTGGGTCCAGAGCAGGGGAAAACCAGCAGTTACCCCAAAAGGCGTGGGGAGGGAAGAGTGACCTCAGGCACCAGCAATGCTGGGCTGGCAGGCAGCCTGTGGAGGTGGAAATTCCTTATTCCCCCCAAATTCTGACTTTTTCTTCCGCTGGCTTAAAGAATAAAACATTTTTAGAGGGCAAAAGTAGGGAGCAGTTGCAGGGAGTGTTCTCAGATGCCACACTCGGGTGCCATCCCAACGTCTGATGGGCACTGTGGGTGCTTGCTGGGGGACCTGCCCCAGGAGAGTCACACGGGTGGGTGATGGGGCCATGTGCCAGCCTCAGCCCAGGCTGTGTTCCCTCTGCTGGGAGCACATCCTTCGTGGTCACCCCATAAATGAGCTCCTGCAAGAGAAGGAGCGGGCTGAGCAGAGTGAGCCAAACAATGGGGCTGTGCAGCTTCACACCGGCAGAGGATATAAAAAACATCGACTGGGGAAAACAAATATTTCATAGCAGCCATTGTTGAGGGTGGGAATGAGGGGAGTTTTGTCTTGGGCTCTTCCTTCGACATCTTTCATGTTTGTTGTGAATGAAGCTCCGTTGAAAGGCAGCTCCTTCCCAGGTAGCCAGTTACCACCCGTGAATAGCCTGGCCACTCTGCTTAGTAATGGGATTATATTGTTTTTCATTACAATGGGAACTTTGATTCCCAAACTGTCCTGACTAATGTCTGCTTAAGAAACAAAGCCATTTTTTTTTCCTTCATAGGAGGAACGGGGCTCTAGCATGTTTTTTCCCCACTCCTGTCCATGTGTATATCCAGCTTTGGGAATTCCTTTAGTTTCTCTCCAGATGAAAGTCTGGATCTTAAAATCTCAATTAGATGACTTGGGCTAGGTCAAAAATGAAATGGAACAAGAGGAAAAAAAAAAACACATCAAAGCCTTGGGATTGCAGTTTGCTTTTTTAATTAAACAAGAATGGAGATCTGCTCTTGCTTTATTAACCTGATGTCACTTGGAGTAACCTGCTGCTTTGCCAACCACCTCCCTGTGTGAAACTCTGCCTTTTTCCCAGGCTGGTGTCCCAGAGTGTTTAATAAAGCAGGACCTGGATGAGACTTCTTAAAAAACCACCACTTAGGTTTTGTGCTGGGTTTTGGTACTGGGAGCTCCGTCGTGGCTGCTGGAGGTTTCTGTGGGGCTGTGCCGGCGCCGGGCTGTGTTCAGGGTGCATCACCCAGTCGGGGTGCCCCACATGGGTGAGGGCAGCTGGGCAGCTCTGCCTTCATGCCTTGGCTCTCCTGGGAGCTGTGCTGAAGCCTTTGGTTTCTTAACAGCAACAAGTGCCAGGAACCACCGAGCAAAGCTGCAGGTGAGGTGTGCACAAGGAGGCTCAAGCAGCCCCCCAGCCCCTGGCTGCCAGGGAACAGGGAGCATCCACAGCCCCATGTACTCCAGGGAGGTCAGGGCAGCACCCAAAAGTATTCCTCATCTCCCTGCACCCATTTCCTTCTGTGTGCTCCTGGTGATGCTAGGCGAGGAGGTGGGGGCAGAGAGCAGGGTCCTGAGCTCTGATTCCCCAGCAGGATCGTTTTCCAGACCTCCCTGCCTTCCCCTGGCTCCAGAGTGTGCTCCAGTGTCAGCTGGATGTTTCCAAGGCAAGAAGCCATCCTGGAGACTGTACTATGCACCTGTTGTTCCATGCATCACGGGAGGGATTCGTGGGGAGCCAGTGGAATGAGAATGAATGGAATAAGATGGAGTAAGTAGCAAGTTTCTTCTCTCAGGGACATGGAGACATATCCCCAAGCACCGGTCTTTTTCTCTGGTCACAGTGCAGCCAGGGGAGATGCAGGTTCCCTGGGCTGGCAGTGAGCAAACGTGTCTCACGGGGAAGGGTGTAACTTGAGGAGAAAGCTGGGCTGCTGCTCCCAGGCTGTGCCAGGCAGGGAGCCACTGGCACAACTGGAAAGGTGACTCTTGTGCATGGCTGCCTGGTGGAAAGCAGGCTCCCTGCTGCCCGGGCTGTGCAGCTGCTGGGGTGCAGGGGAAGGTGTGGGGCAGGAGCTTGGGTTCCTGCTGTCAGCCCGAGGGTGACGGTTACAGAGAGGTGTGGGGACAGCGGGCTCAGGCCGTGTCACTGCTCTGCACCTGGGAGCAGCCTGCAGCGCCTCTGGGCTGTTGTGAAGCTAAGGGAGGCTCTCCTGCGGGGTGTCTCTCCTTCCCTCAGCTGTTGCCAGCAAACATGTGAAATCTGAGTGTGCTGCTCACGTTCGGCCACTTGCTTCGCTCCATGGGGTCCCGACCACGCTGGCACAGCCACCCACAGGTCATGCAGCACATTTGCTGCTGCACAGGGCTCTGGGGGTGTGACGGTCCCTCTGGGGGACCCTCTGCACCACTCAAGGTCACAGCTGTGGTCCTGAACCTTCTCTGTGCTGGGGTGGCTCTGCCTGAGACTCTGGGGCTCATCTGAGGTGGCTGTTCCGAGCCACAGGTACCACAGAGCAGGGAATGGCATCCCCCAGCCCAACCTGTTGGGGTGGGGGCCTCTTCCCATGGTGGGAGACCCTCCACCCAGCACCAGGGAGTGTTCTGGTCCCATTAGTCTCAAGTGCCCCCAAAATGATGCTCGAGTAAAGACCTGAGCCTGCTCTGCTCAGCTTTCCCACGCTGCTCATACCTTGGGGAAAACAACCACAGCCGTTTATGCTTCCAGCAGTTGAGGGTGAGGAAGAGGTTAGGTGATAGCAGAGCAGATAAGAGGCAGCCTGGATGTGGGGCCAGGATGGGGCTCCCCTCCAGGCCCCTGTCCCCTCCTGCAGTTCAGGGGCTGACCCCTGAACCTCCCCCTCTGTAGGATGGGCATGGGGGACAGCCTGAGCACGTGCTCCAGCTTACACCTGGTTTCCACTTTGCTTGTTGGGTTTTTCTGTACATTTTAAGCCCAGAGTGCATTCTACCTCCAGCCCTGCCACGGTCTCGGGGTCCCTTGTGAGGACACGCTGCAGCCAGGCAGGAGAGCAGTGGCTGGTGTGAGCTGGGGGGTGATGCAGGCTGAGCCCCCACATCCAGGACATCCCCCGTGCAGCCAGCACCTGTGAGACACGCCCTGCCCCCGGGCTGTGCTTGTGCAGGGCCGTGCATCCCGAAATCCCGAGTTTGAACAAAGCCCCCGTGCCCCTCGGGCTGGGCTGCAGCAGCGCCCGGGTGTCATCTGTGCCGGCCGTGGCAGATGGCAGCTTAGTGCAGAAAGGAAAACATTAGTCTTGGGTCAGAGGTCGCAGAAACATCTGCCTCGGGATGCTTTCAGTGCCCGCATTGCTGCGGAGGGACAAAACCTGTTGCTGGTGGGTTGGAGGAAAAGCCTGGCGCGCCGCGAGCGGGGACAGAGCGGACAAAGGGCTGGCAGCACCCAGAGCAGAAACCACAGGCTGGGGGGGCTGGGATGGGCTCCCCAACTCTGCCAGCCCTGCTGGCGGGGCCAGAGGTGCTGGAAGCTGTGGCAGCCCAACAAGCAGAGGTGTGGAGCAGCAGAGCTCAGGCACCAGCGTGGCAGCAGCGCTCGTGTGCTCTGTACTCCTGCAGCTCATTCATGCTCTCGATTATCTGATCTGTTGAGCTCTCCTGGAGCCTTGCTGGCATGGCTGCAGCGTTGGGCCACTGTTGGAACTCCTTAAGGATGTGCAGCAGACACAACAAATGCACGTGCCCGTGCTGAGCAGATCCAGATTTGGCCCAGGCTTGGTGCTGGGAGCAGAGTGGGAATTTGGGGCCGCTGTTGCTGTTCCCAGGCTGTCCCCAGGGATTGCTGTCTGACCTTGGACGAGGCCTTCTCCATCACCCTTCACACTGGCCATGAATCATGCAGATTTATGGGCTGGCAGCTCAGAGCATTATTAATCGTGTCCCCCGTCACCACAGTTTGCACTCGGATGCTCTTTCCGAGGGGGAAGACACATCCCAGCCTGGTGCTGTGGGAATCCAGCTCCCAGCCTCTGCCTGACCCCCAGAAACAAAAAAAGCCACCCGGATGGCCGGCAGCCCCAGACACCCAGGGGGTGTAAATCATTGTGTTCACCCCTGCAAGGAGCACCCTCATCCACAGGGACGGGGACTGGCTGCTGTCCCCCTGTCCTGCCTGGTCCCTTGGTGGAAAACACCCCAGAAGTGTAGAGTTGTGAGATTGTCTGCTGGAATGGTGCTGGGAGAGGGAGTATCCTGTGTTGGAGCAGGGCTTGGCCATCACTGGGATGGGGATTGGGATGGGGATTGGGACTGGGATGGGGATTGGGATGGGGATGCCATCACCCTCCATCAAAATGGAGCATTTGATGCCTCCTCAGCACATTAATGAGTCAGTGGAAACAGTGAGGGAGACACACTGGTATTTTTAGCCATTCCTGCCTGGTTTGGGAACGGGGTGCTTGTCATGCCTGGAGCTGGGACTGTGACCACACCAGCCTAACTGAGGCTTTCACAGAGGCTCCTCAGGACCTCGGGCAGCTTGGCCACATTTCACTGCCTCAAAGCTGCTTTCTAATGGCCCTCCTGAGCTGTTTTGATCCTGCAGCACCCGCCCTGTCCTCTGCCAACACGTATATCTGTAATTAAAGCCGAGCTTTAATGTCTCCTATGCTAATTTCCATAAGCTGCTTGGGGTTTGGTTTGGGTAGCCCTGGCTTGGGAAATGCCAAAGGAAAAACCACAGGGTGATCTTCACCTGGCTGAGCCCGCGGGGACGTCGCATCCTCCACGTCTGCTCACCTGGAATCCCTGACACCACCTCGTGTTTTTTACAGAAAATAAAGCTCAGCTCCCTGGGCTGAGCTTTAGGAGAGGTTTTTAGTCCCTGGAGAAATAGGTGGCTGCATGGTGAGGTTGTAGCATAGCTAGGAGTTGAATTCAGCTCTGCTGAATCCAGCCTTTCCAGACCTGGAAAAGTTGAAAAATAACTACAACTTGGACTGCCCTGATTCTTCACCTGGTTTTTGATCCCTTGCTTTGCATGCAAGGCTCGTCTCCAGGCTTTTCTCTGCAGCCAGGACTCTCTGAATCTGCTGAGGTCACTGGGCTTTGAAATGCAGCTTCAGTCTCTGTCTGTGAGTGAGCTCCAGGACCTGTGAGGGGAGGGAACACTGAAATTCATCCTGTGGCCTCATCCATAGCTGGGAATGTTCTTCCCTGCTTGTCTCAGACCTGCTGCTGCAGAGAGGGCAGGAACAGCCTCCTTCCATGCTGAAGCATCTACAGAAGATGCAGGAGTGGTGTGGAAACCACCAGGTGTGAGGCAGGAGGATGTCCTGGGCACAAGGAAACCAGCATGACTTAGAAACCATGGAAAGATTTGGGAGGTTCCCCATGCTGGGAGCTGGTGTGTGAGGTTGGGAGTTGCTGGGCAGGTACAGAGGGTCTGTGCTGCACAGCCCCACGTGGCATGATAGAAACTCCTGTGGGTTAGAGCAGTGACTGCTGGGTTGGAAGGGTGCCTGTGCTGTGTTGCTTTTTTCCTGAAGATTTGCTGGGAATGCCCCTTCCTGGGAGGAGAAATATGGAGCATGAGTGTACCCTGGCTTTGATGGTCCACATGTGCCCATCTCAGCCCTTCCAAGCTGAATCTTCCCTGCTGTCTGCTGCACTCTGCTCACTTCTGGAGCTGATTGTGGCTATAAATCAGCTCTTAACACAAACAAATAGAAATTAGTTTTAAAATAATCTACCAGCTCCATGAAATTTGAGGGCTTTCCTGAAGCACAAGCCTGGAAAGCACCTGAGCAGCCCAGCCAGGCGTGAGGCAGCCCCCAACCCGAGCACTACCAGTGACCCCAACCCACCCTGTGCCTTCAGGGAGGGCTTCCCTGTCCCTCAGGGTTCTTCTTCCAATCACTGATTAACCTCCTGGCTAATAACCATGCCCAGATTCAGGCTGGGATTTACTTTGGTTTCCCATCCATGTGGTTCAAACCCCCACTTGCCTGCGCTGGAATCAGTCTGAAAACTAATTGGGTGGGAGGGCATTCTGTGCCCCTCTCCCCGACCTCCCAGCAGAGGAATCCCAATTCCAGAGAGCCCTACTGGCCTCCTGCCTTGGCCTGGGGTGCCGAGCATCCCCTCCTGGTCCCCCAGCATCGTGTCCCTCTCCCATGGTGACACCACCGCGCTTCCCGCGCTGCCACCGGAGCTCTTTGTCCAGCACCAATTTTTTTTTCTTTTTTCCCCTCTCCTTATTCCTCTTTTTTTTTTTTTTTTCCGCCTTTCCCTCCCATTGGAGGTGACTCCGGTGACGCTCCGCTGTCCGCCGGCCGCCGCGGGAGCGCGGAGGGGGGGGGGGGATTGTTTTAAGAAAAAAAGCGTGCGCGGTGCGCCGCGGCGGGGGGGCGCACGGGGGGTTTGCCAGGTGA
>VXBQ01015059.1:7047-30952 GCA_013400175.1 Phainopepla nitens | reverse complement strand
AAAAAAAAGTAGGGGGAGAGGGGGAGCTGGGCTGAAACGTGGTCTTGCTGCCGGCAAAGCGCTGTGGATAAGGGTGGGGTTTGCTGCTTGTGCTTCACCAGAGGAGCCCCACGGGTTTGTTCTGGGGGTTGCAGGTGACTGCTGTGCTCTGCAGCATTCTCTGGGAGCCCCCCCCGCTCACCCCCTGGCCACAGGAGCCTTGGAGGGCGTGCAGGAGGCTCAGGAATGCGATGTCCCGCCAGATCCGATGGCAACAGGTGTGAGCTCGTGGTGCCCTGAGCCTGACCTGCCCCAGCACTGTGGGGACCACAGTCCCCCAGTGCCCGGGTGCTGTCACCTTCCCCACCCATCACCTCGAGCTGGGCTTGCCTTGCCCCAAGCTCCTGGCCACGCAGGATCCCAGATTCATTTCTGCTCTCTGGTAGAAGCCTGTGAGCTGAGCGTGGTGCACCCTGTGGTGGCATTGCCATCGTGGTGTGGGACAGCAGCATGCCAGCACCGTCTCACTCCTCCCATACCCTACTCAATGTGGCTGCTGAGCACAGCACAGCCAGGACAGAACATCTCTCATTGTGAGCAGAGCTGGTTGGGGACCAAACCTTGGTGGCATTGTGTGTCACAGATGGGATATAAGAGATGTAGAGGGTTTGTGCCTCGTCCCTGGGATTTTTTTGTGTCAGGTGCACAGCCTTCCCCCCCCGCAGGGTCCTGCCAGCCAAACATCCTGCCCAGGCCCACCAGGATGGCTGGTGGGATTTGCCCTCAGGGCATATCCCTGGTGCCAGCTCCAGTCCTGCTGCAGCCCAGGTGGCCAATGGTGACAGATGGTGAAGCTGGTGGTGGCATCAGGGGCTCTTTTCTCAGGGCTCCCACGCAGAGGGCTGCAGCAGCCAGGGCCACTCACCCTCCTTGTACAGGGTTTGGCTTTGGGGAAGCTCTCAGCTGACTGTGAGGAGCAGGAACTTGTCCCACCTGTTGCCAGCCAGTGCTGAGCCCCTGCTTAATTGCGTTTGAGTGATTTAAGGAGGGAGGATAAAAATAGCCCTGGTGAAGCAGAGACTCCAGCGTGGGCAGGGAGCAGGGCTGTCCCCATGCTGCCTGGCCCCGTGGATTTGCTGTAGGGATGGGGATGCTCCTCTTACCCCCACCCTGTTCCTTGTGCCTCCATTTCCTCTTCAGCGGGGAGGGGAGGGAGAAGAGTCCCCGTGCGATGAGACGCAGGATGTCAGCGCCGCGGCCGCGGCTGTGCGAGTCAGCACAGGCCCCTCCATGGGGGACGCCTTTGTTCCCAGCACCTCTTTCATCTTCCTCATCCCAGCCCGGAGCAGCCAGGGCAGAGCCCAGCCACCGCCAAACCCGCCGTGCCGGGCTGCGGCGCGGGGCCGGTCCTTGGGGCGCCCGGTGCCCTCGGGCCGCTCGAGGCCATCGCCCTGACGGCGTGTCTCGCCCCTGCCAGGTGTAGCGGTGCCTACGTGGGCGAGCGGTGCCAGCTGCCCAACCCCTGCCTGAGCTCCCCCTGCAAGAACGCCGGCACCTGCACGGCGCTGGTGCGCGGCAGCACCGTGGATTACAGCTGCGCCTGCCGCCTGGGCTTCACCGACGAGCTGTGCCTGACGCCCCGCGACAACGTCTGCCTCAGCAACCCCTGCCGCAACGGCGGCACCTGCGACCTGCTGACCCTCAGCGAGTACAAGTGCCGCTGCCCGCCCGGCTGGTCAGGTGAGGGGTGGCACCTGGGCTGGCACCTGGCTGGGGAGGGATGGCCCGTGGCAGGGGTTAGCCCCGTAGGTGGAGAGGTGCCTCTGATTTTGGCTTCAGGGAGGTGGGGAGGGTGGTCTGCAAACCTGATGGAGGGTGGCAGCTGAGGGAACTGCGGCCCTCCTGCACAGTGGGGGTTTGAGGTCAGTTAGAACCAGTTCCACATCTAGGTCACTGCAGGTTTTTTGCATCCTGCATCCTGCAGGAGCTGTTTCACGTCCCGTAGGGTGGCACAGCCCCTGCTCCGGGGGACAAGGGGTCCCTCAGCACCTCCTCCATCCCACACAATGCAGGAACTGCACCTGCAGCAGAGGCAGAGGAACAAGGGGCTGTTCCTCACGATAAGGGGCTGATTGATATGCTGGTGTGTGGCACACCAAGACCTGCCACCGAGCTGCTGTTTGCATCCTCACCCTCCCTCCCTGCCCTCCCCAGGCAAAACCTGCCAGCAGGCCGACCCCTGTGCCTCCAACCCCTGTGCCAACGGGGGCCAGTGCGTGCCCTTCGAAGCCCACTACATCTGCCGCTGCACCGCCGGCTTCCACGGCGCCAACTGCAAGCAGGACCTCAACGAGTGCAACATCTCCCCACCCATCTGCAAGAACGAGGGCAGCTGCACCAACGAGGTGGGCTCCTACCAGTGCTCCTGCAAGCCAGCCTACACCGGGCAGAACTGCGAGCACCTCTACGTGCCCTGCAACCCCTCACCCTGCCAGAACGGGGGCACCTGCCGCCAGATCGGGGACACCACCTACGACTGCACCTGCCTGCCAGGTAGGGGGAGGAAAGGCATGGGGCAGCACCTTAGTCCACCCTAAATGAGTAGTGCCTGAATTTCCCGTAGTTTGTGGCTCAAAACCCTCTGGCTGTGGGCTCGTTGTGCTGTCTGCTTTAGGGAAGACGTTGGGCAGTGATGCCCGAGGAGGAGAGTTCATCTGGGGGCTTTATATACTTTGTGCTTCCCCAAAATAGCTCTTCCAAAACAACTGTTTGAGCAGAGGCCCCTGTGCGGATGCTCATATTCCAGAATAAGAGTGCCTTTTTCCGCTTTAGCTTAATCCACTTCCAGAATGGAATAATTAGCCCGGAATAGCTATTTTGGAAAGTTTCCGAGTGCTAATGGAGCTGGGGAAGGAAGACCCTCTCTCTGCTCGCTGCTGCTCCCTCTGGCAAGCTCTGGAGCAGCCCAGCAGGATTGCAGCTTGTGGCATGGAGAGCTCCTGTGGAGGGGCCTGGTGGGCTCTGTCCCGGGAGCTCAGCACCCTGGAAGGGATTTTGGCACCCTGGAAAAGAGCTTGGCACCCTGCAAACCCCAGAGAAGAACAGCAGCTGTGAAAGGGCCCCCTGACCCCAGCAAGCCCTTTCACTTCTGCCCTCAGCCAGCGGGTCTGCAGTGCAGTAAGGGCAGGGAGCGGAAGGGACTGAGCAGCTCCACGCTCCCCTGTCCCTGGGTCAGCTGGAGAAATGAAACTGGAGCTTCAGCCCAGAGCCACACTCAGACCAGGTTGTGTTTCCTGGGATGAGTGCTGCTCCTCACCCAAGCCGGCCACACTGGCCAGCTGTGGCAGATGTGGAGGGGATGCACCTGCCCTGTCCCTGGGAAGGAAGCTGTGGGCAGCACTGCGCTGCCTGAGGAGTCTCCTGTGGGATTGGTTTGATCCTCTGGTCACCCATAGCCCAGCAGTGGCCAGAGCAGGATGAGGGCTGGGTGGCTTCTCTGCTCCACACCCTGGGCAGAGTTGGGCATTGCCATGGGGCGCTCCTGCCCCATCCCTGCTGGGGACGTGGCGTCAGGGTGGGGATGGGGTCTCCCAGGTGGCACAGACACCCACACCCTGCTGGCAGCCCAGCCCAGCTTAGGGGAACATAAGTGGTCCTTGTGAGCTATGTGGTTCAGAGCTTCCATCCCCTTCCTAAAGGTTTTGGCTGCAGTACCTCAGGAATCTCATGAACCGTGCAGAACAGACAGGGCCCTGCAGGATCTCCTGCCTCACCTCCAGCCCAGCTTGCCCAGGCTGGAGCAAAGCTCCTGTCCTTAGGGACAGGGAGCTGTGGGGCTGGCCGGGCGAGCAGTGCCAGGAAGGAAGGAAGCCTTCCCTTCCAGGATGAGCTCCCGGGGGCGATGCTCCGCTGGAGCAGCTCCGAGCCCTGTCCTGCAGGGATGGGCAGGTGGAGGTGGCAGGAGGAGCTGTGCTGGCCCTGCCCTGCCGTTCTGCTGACGAGGCACTTTCACTGAGCAGCCTGGGCGTCGGGCACGGCGGGGTGAGGCAGGGCCCTGGGGGAGAGCCCTGCTCCTGGCAGGATCGGCGCTGTCACGCCCAGCTGCGGCTCCGTGGGCCGCTTCCAGGAGATTTGCATCCTGCAGGAGCTGGTTCACCTCCTGTGGGGTGGCACAGCCCCTGCTCCCCAGGGGGAACAAGAGGTCCCTCAGCTCCTCCTCCATCCCACACAATGCAGGAGCTGCAGCAGAGGCAGAGGGACAGGGGGCTGTTCCTCATGATAAGGGGGTGATTGATATGCTGGTATGTGGCACAGCAAACCTGGAACAATGTCCCCTTTTCATTCCCAGAGAGGCCTGGCCGTACCGGGTTTCTCCAAGTTAAACTAATCTTGGCTGTTTTATCGTGCCATCGCTGCAGAATGTAACCCTGAGTTTAAAGTAATTGCCATACTAATTACTCATTTGGATGGTTCAAAATGAGTTAATCCTGGTATCTAGGACATTGTGAGTTATTGCTACTCAGGCTCAGCCCCGCTGCTTAAAAGTGAGGTGCAAATCAATGTTATCTGCTCTGGACTCCTACTAGCAATCATAAAAAGCTGTGGCTGCTCCCCATGTGATGGGGCTGGGGAGAGGAAAACATGGAGAGAGTGAGGGGAAATCTCCCAGCTGGGCCAAGGTCTGGGGTCCCACAGAGGGTGAGTCTGGACACCTGGTCCTTACCTGTGGAGGTGACATTTTTTGCTGCCTGGGTGGGGAACAGCCTGGTCTGGACCTGCAGAATGCCCTGGGGAGTTCGAGGGAACTGCAGATGGACACTGGCACTGTGGGCTAGCATTGCCATCCCAAACCCCAAGCAGTTTAAGCTTTGAGAATCGTACAGTAAATGCATCTTTTAACACAAACGTCAGTCAGAGGTGGCTTGGCAGGTGTCCTGAGAAGGGCCTGGCTGCTGTATTCCTGCTGGAGAGGCTGGGGGCGGCAGGGTTGCCACGCTATCAGCTGGAGGTGATAACAAACCCCAGCAGGAGGTGGGCTGGGATGAGCCCAGCGCCATGTGGGACCGTGGCTCACCCTGGCAGGGACTTGGATCCCCCTCAGGGGCAAGCGCTGCTGCTGAGGCTCTTTACAAGTGAAATTAAACACCAGTGATTCAGCACTGGGTGCCACAAGCCTTTGTGGGAGCAGCCCTGCTTCAATGTGGCTTGTGTGGAGTCAGATCCTCCCTCCACTGCTCTGGGCAAGCATCTCCAGAGCTGGAGGCTCTGGCAGCAGGGACACTCTGCCCAGCAGAGGAAGCTGCTGCCTGCCAGGCGGAATAGGAATGAAGATGAAAGCAGGCAGCTGCTTCAAAGCCACCTGAGCACCTGATAATGAACAGCCTGCTGGTGGTGGGGGGCGGCGAGGGGCGAGGTGGTGACACAGCCAGTGGGTGAGTTGGCATCATGGCAGGTGTCTCCTCTGCGCAGGGTTCACGGGTCAGAACTGTGAGGAGAACATCAACGACTGTCCGGGCAACAACTGCAAGAACGGGGGCACCTGCGTGGACGGCGTCAACACCTACAACTGCCAGTGCCCACCTGAGTGGACAGGTAGTGCCAGGCGTGAGGGTGGCACAGGGCTGGGCTGGGAGGACGGGTCCTGCCCGGGGGGATGTTGGGCACAGTGTGGGCAGAGCTGTCCTGCTTCGCACTGGTCAGTGCCAGCTTCATGCAGGTACCCTGTCCCATGGCAGGTCAGTACTGCACTGAGGACGTGGACGAGTGCCAGCTGATGCCCAACGCCTGCCAGAACGGTGGCACCTGCCACAACAACCACGGCGGCTACAACTGCGTCTGTGTCAATGGCTGGACGGGCGAGGACTGCAGCGAGAACATCGACGACTGCGCCATGGCCGCCTGCTTCCACGGGGCCACCTGCCACGACCGGGTGGCCTCCTTCTACTGCGAGTGCCCCCACGGCCGCACAGGTGAGGGCCTGTCCCACCTCGTCCCCTGCCCTGCCTGTCCCCTGTCCCACCTTGTCCCCTGCCTCCTCGGTGCAGTCTTGGTTCGCAGCGGCTCATGTGCCCGCCGTCCTTGACGTGCACCTGCCTTTGGCTGCCCAGGTTTGCTGTGCCACCTGGACGACGCCTGCATCAGCAACCCCTGCAACGAGGGCTCCAACTGCGACACCAACCCCGTCAATGGCAAAGCCATCTGCACGTGTCCTTCGGGGTACATGGGGCCGGCCTGCAACCAGGACGTGGACGAGTGCTCACTGGGTGAGCTCACATGGGTGGCAGCAGCACGGCTGGGGAAGGCTCTGGCACGGCCAGGAGGGAGTCCTGAGAGCTGTGCTTGTGTTTTACAGGAGCCAACCCATGTGAGCACGCAGGAAAGTGCATCAACACCCAAGGGTCCTTCCAGTGCCAGTGTCTGCAGGGCTACTCAGGCCCTCGCTGCGAGATTGATGTCAATGAGTGCCTCTCCAACCCCTGCCAGAATGATGCCACCTGCCTGGACCAGATCGGGGAGTTCCAGTGCATCTGCATGCCTGGTGTGTGGGCAGCTCTGTGGGCTCAGCCTTAGTGCTGGGGGTGGGCAGTGGGAGGGCTTTGAGTACCCCTGAGCTTCAGCTCAGGTTTGGGTCAACATCTCCTGTGTGCCTGGGGACAGAAAAGAAAGAGCTCAGTAAAGGTTGTGTGGTGTGGTGGGGAGACAAGAAATGAGAGTTGGGCACCATCAGTCTTGCCCTGGAAATCCTCCTCTTGCCAACCCTGCTGGCTTGGATTGAGCCAAAACCTGTTGATCTGAGGAGCAGCTTGTGCATCAAATTCCACCACATGTAGAACAGCTCCTCAGCTGCCTTTTAAAGATGGGGGAACCAGGTGTGCCCAGGTGTAATGCACCTGCTGTGGGGTTGTGCCAGCTCTGTGCCGTGGGGCTGACAGTGCTGGGTCTCTGGGCAGGATACCAGGGGGTGTTGTGGGGTTGTGCCAGCCCTGTGCCGTGGTGCTGACAGTGCTGGGTCTCTCTGCAGGGTATGAGGGGGTTTACTGCGAGATCAACACGGATGAGTGTGCCAGCAGCCCCTGCCTGCACAACGGCAACTGCCTCGACAAGATCAACGAGTTCCACTGCGAGTGCCCCACTGGTACGTGGCACCCCTCCCACTGCCAGCAGCCATCCCACTGCCAGCAGCCATCCCACTGCCACTGTGGTGGAAACAAAGCCAGGATGCATCCTGGCTCGAGCCAAGAATGGGCTCCTTAAATTTCATAGCCCTCCGAAATGGGGAGAGTGTAGCGAGCACCTCTTGGTGCTTTGGAGGGGGCTTCTCCAATTGCAACAAGGGGCTGAGCCCCGTGCTGGCCATGCTGCTCCAGCTCCGGCCCATGGGAGAGGGGAAGGAGGATTAAACCCCACGGCTTTGCACTTGAAAAGGCCCCTCTTTGGGAAGGAGGGCTGGGGGCTGGGGGGGGCCGCACCAGCGGCTTTGAATGCGGTGTCAAAGTCACGGGGTGGAGCAGAGAATGGGGAGACGGTTAATCTGTGAAAGGAGGTTTTGAAGTTCAGAGACTTTGCTCCTCTAGAGATGTAAATAAGATGCTCTCAATGGTGGGTCGCAGCCCCACATTCAGGGCCCCCAGCAGCCGTCCCCATGGAAACCCGGCGCCCCAGCCGGGGTGCGGGGCCCAGCGGGAGCTGCAGGAGGGGAGCCTGGCGGGTCCGGCCACGCTCAGGGACCTGACTCCTCCCTCCCTTCCAGGCTTCAACGGGCACCTGTGCCAGTTTGACATCGACGAGTGTGCCAGCACCCCCTGCAAGAATGGCGCCAAGTGCGTGGATGGCCCCAACACCTACAGCTGCGAGTGCACTGAAGGTGAGGGGATCCTGGGGGGCTGCGGGGGTCCCGCCCTCTGATGTGCCATAAAACCACATTGACAAATCATTTAGTGCCCACCTCTCCAAGCACCTGCTGTGGCAGGTGTCCCCAAACCATCCGTCAGTCAGTCCCTGCTCATGTGACTCCCGTGGGGCAGGATGTCCCTTTCCCTGGTGCTGGCAGAACAAGTCGAGCTCTGCAGCCTGCTGGCCCCGGAGCCAGGTGTATGGAGCCCGGCACTGCTTAGGTGTGGCCCCGCAGCAGCCGTCCCGCCGTGCTCCCGCCCTCCAGGGCGGCAGCGAGGGGGAAGGCAGGAAGGAAGGAATAAAGCTGCCTCTATGGGGACGCAAGGTGCAGGGCCGCGGGGGCTCGCCGGCCGAAACCCAAGGAGCAGTTGCACAAAATGATGACTTGAGCCCTGGTGGCAAACAGTGGCTCTTTTGTGGAGCAGCTCCCGCCAGAAATCTTCCAGCTGAATGGCCTCTAATTAGTGTCTTGCTAATGCCAAGCCCCGATGAAAAGCTGCTATGTGGGCTTGGCAGGGTCTAGTCAAAGCTGTACTTTGTCCTCGGCTCTCCACCCCCAAACCCGGCGGGGAGGGAGCCGGCCAGGAGAATAGGAGCTGCGGGAGGGGGGGTTATTATTCGGGGGTGCTCGCGGCCGGCCCCCCCGTGCGCTCCGGGACGAGCGCGGGGCCCCGCGCCGCAGCCGAGGCTGCTTTAATGCAGGTCATTGTGCACCCCGGGACAAAGCCCCCGGGCTGGGGGCTGACCAGCCCCACCACCAGCACCTCGGGGTGCTCCCTGCCTGCACCCCGCTCCTGGGGGTCCCAGAGTTGACAGTGCGCTGCCTCACACCTGGGCAGGGTGGGAAGGAGTGTCCCCCGTCCTCACCCCGTGTCCCCCGTCCTCACCCCGTGTCCCCCGTCCTCCCCCCGTGTCTCTGCTGCTGGTGGCAGGTTTCACGGGCGCTCACTGCGAGGTTGACATCGATGAGTGTGACCCTGACCCGTGCCACTACGGGACCTGCAAGGACAGCATCGCCTCCTTCACCTGCCTGTGCCAGCCCGGCTACACGGGCCACCGCTGCGACATCAATATCAACGAGTGCCAGAGCCAGCCCTGCAAAAATGGGGGCACCTGCCAGGACAGGAACAACGCCTACAACTGCATCTGTCTCAAAGGGACCACAGGTGAGCAGGAGGGAACCCCTGGGGCTCCACACGGGTCGGCAGTGCCGGTGTAGCATCCCGCTCCCATCCTCCTCCTGGGGCAGGTTGGCCCTGGGCCACCACCAGCAGCTGCCCTGGTGCCTGGGCCGGCCTGGGGCATCTTGGGTGAGGGCGAGTTCTCCCGGTTTGGTGCCCAGCTCTGGCAGGAACCGCACCCCAGCCGGGAGCTGCCCACAGCAGAGGCGCTTTGTTGTGGGGCAGCGGTGGCAGTTGGTGCCAGCAGGCTTTGTTTTACTGCTTTGACTGGGCTGGGGACACCCCTCTCCTCTTGGGGACCCCCTAACAACCCCCCTCTCCTCCCCAGGCCCCAACTGTGAGATCAACCTGGATGACTGTGCCAGCAACCCCTGCGACTATGGCAAGTGCATCGACAAGATCAATGGCTACGAGTGCACCTGTGAGCCAGGCTACACAGGTGAGAGCAGGGCCTCACACCCTGGGGACCTGCAGCTGCTGGTGCCTCACAAAACCAGGACAAGAGTGCAATAAGGAGGGGGGATGCTGCCATCCCGCTTGTAGGAGGTTTTACACCCTCCAGCGCTCCTGCTTGTTCAGGAGGGTGACCCCAGCTCAGTCTGAAATCAAAAGGGTGTCTGGTGCTGCGAATTCGACTCCTGCTGCGCCCACTCCCATGGGTATCAGGTTGCTGCCTTGTCCGACTGGTTTGTTTGATGGCTGCTGGAAATGGTGGAGGGCTTTGATGGGAGCAGCCCCCACCGCTCCCCGCTCGCACGGCCCCTTGTCCCCGGGCCCGCCGGGAGCCGAAATAAAGCCTGGCTTTGTCGGCCGTGGCAGGTAGGGTTACAGGCTGAAACCTCCTCCCTTCCGTGTTCCCTCCTGGACCAAAGCAGCCCAGGGCATGGCCTCGTCCCAGTGACATTTAATGAAGGCAGGCAGGCCGTGCAGGGTGTGAAGTCACCTTGCCTGCAGGGCAGCCCACTCCTCTCCTGAGATCCTCCAGCAGACATTCCCTGGGCGGCTGGAGGGGGAGCTGCCTGCTGGGTGCACTCCCCACACCATGCTGTTCATGCTTATGGGGTAACTGGTCCTTGCTCCCCCTTTCCCAGGGCGCATGTGCAACATCAACATTGACGAGTGTGCCAGCAACCCCTGCCACAACGGGGGCACGTGCAAGGACGGCATCAACGGCTTCACCTGCCTGTGCCCCGAGGGCTTCCATGACCCCAAGTGCCTGTCTGAAGTGAATGAGTGCAACAGCAACCCCTGCATCCATGGGAAATGCCATGATGGATTGAATGGGTAGGCTGGAGGGTGCAGGGGCTGCTGGGGGGCTGTAGGGAGCAAAGGGTCCCCAACAAAATCAGGGTTAGAGGAGGGCGAGCATCTGTCCCTTGAGTTGGCGCTTGTCCATGCTCTGGGCCAGTGCCATGGGATATTTCCCTGAAGGGACAGGATTTGCTGGATAAATCTGGTGCAGCCTAGAGGGCCAGGATGGACCAGCTCTTTATGCTCCAATTTTTCCCCAAAGCTACAGGTGTGACTGCGACCCTGGCTGGAGTGGGACAAACTGTGACATTAACAACAACGAGTGTGAATCCAATCCCTGCATGAACGGTGGCACCTGCAAGGACATGACCAGTGGCTACATCTGCACCTGCAGGGAGGGCTTCAGCGGTAAGTGGGGGTTGGATTGGATTTTCTGAAAAACTCCTGCCTGGAAATGGTGGTCAGGCACTGGCACAAGCTGCCCAGGGAAGTGGAGGAGTCACCATGATTGGAAGTGTTCAAAAGGGGTGTGGATGTGGAACATAGTGATGCTGGGTTAATGGTTGGACCTGATGACCTTGAAGGGCTTTTCCAGTATTAACAAGTCTGTGATTCCATGATTCTAAGGGTGCAGCCAGGGATGCTGCCATGTTCCCCCCACACTGAGGCCTGGGTGGGAGCTGTGGGTGGTTGTTCTCATGATGCTGGATGGGCTGGAGGCTTCATTTTGGGGACAGTGGAGCCCCAGATGTGGCAGTGCAGCCATCCTGCAGACCTTCAGCAGAGGTCAGGGTTGGAGCTGAGCACAGGAGGCTTTCCCAGGGCAAATAGGTGTGCTGTTATCATTGTCACTGTGTCCCCACTGTACCCTCAGCCCCTGCCACCAGCACACCTCCATCACAGCCACTTCTATCTATTTTTCTTAACACAGGCCCCAACTGCCAGACCAATATCAACGAATGTGCTTCCAACCCCTGCCTGAACCAGGGCACGTGCATTGATGATGTTGCTGGCTACACCTGCAACTGCCTCCTGCCCTACACAGGTGAGGGGAGCACCCTGTGTCCCACCACGGCTCTGGGGAGTTTTTCTGCTGTGTGTGACACCAAACTGGTCCCCAGCACACGCAGTGAGCTGGCACTAAGCATGAAGCCTTCTCTCACTCTGCCTTGCCGAGGGGCTGCCCACAGCCACGGCTCCACCTCTCCACGGCGCAGCTGGAGGAAATGTGCAGGAACTTTGGGAAGCTGCCAGCCACAGCTTCCTCCCTTCCTCCTCTTCCTCCTCCTCCTGGAAGGCACCAGGGCGGTGGCTCGGGGGCAGCAGCACCCAGGGGCTGCCCCCCTCACACCCCACCGTTCCCCAGCCACGATGCCCGTGCTGGAAAAGGCGATCCGAGGCGGAGGGGCCGGGGGATTCTGCTGAGCCAATTCCTGTTTGCCGGCCCTGCGCTTCCGCTCGCGCAGCCCGGCACAATTGCAGGAAGCCATGAGCTGTTTCCTGCCCTCGCCAGTGGCCATAGAAACCCCTGGAGGGGGACGGGGACTGGGCAGGAGGGGAGGAGAAGGCTCTGGAAAATAGCAAAGGCCAGTTCAGGAGATATTGGCTGACAGGGAAGATAAGGGTTCGGAGGGAACGTGTCCCTTGGCTGGATGTAAACAGGAAAAGCAGCGGAGAGGGAAGGGGCCACTCGGCTTCTCTTGTTAGCCCAGNAAAAGCAGCGGAGAGGGAAGGGGGGAGGGAGTGCAAGGGGGAAAAGACACCCCGAGCAGCACTTCCCTGCCACAGGAAGTGTGCAGTGCTGTCATGCAGCCCAGATAGCCAGGGTTTAAAGGTTTATTGAGGTTTGGGGTCGTGGGTGACCCAGAATGGAGGAGACAGCCCCAGCTGGGCTGCCCTGGGATGATGGGGAAGTCCAGAGCCTTCCCCAGAGTGGCAGCAGCCCGGGGCAGGGGACAGGGATAGTGGGGTCTTGGGCCACCTGTCATTTTGGAGGATGTCAGCGGGTGCTTGTGCCTGTGCAGGAGCCACCTGTGAGGACGTGCTGGCCCCCTGTGCTGGCAGCCCCTGCAAGAATGGTGGCGAGTGCCAGGAGTCAGAGGACTACAAGAGCTTCTCCTGCAGTTGCCCCCCTGGCTGGCAAGGTACAGACATGGCCCTTTTGGGGGTCAGAACCCTCCGCTCCTCTCAGGCAAAGAAAGGCCCAGGGGAGGGAAACCAGACCTTGGGGAGGGTCCTGACCTGCCCCATGGCTTAGCTGAGTGGGTGGGACACAACCACTGCCTGCATCCCTTGGCTTCTGCCCTGGTGTGAGCGATGCCCAAGATGTCATTGTCACCCCTGGGGCTTTCACCAGCACCCCCAGCCCACAAAATCCCTGTTCTGCTCTGTCCTCAGGTCAGACCTGTGAGATTGACATCAATGAGTGTGTGAAGAGCCCCTGCAGGAATGGAGCCACGTGCCAGAACACCAACGGCAGCTACCGCTGCGCCTGCCGGACCGGCTTCTCCGGCCGCAACTGCGACACCGACATCGACGACTGCAAGCCCAGTAAGAGCAGGGGCTGCCCCAGACTGCACCCAGCCCAGCCCTGAGCCTCATCACCCCTCCTGGGGCTGGGATTCTCCTCCCCATGTGCGGACCAGCCTTGGCTGCCACTGTGGCCTGGGCTGTGCTGCGAGCCCTGCTTGGCTTTTGGGCCACCTCACGCATGTCCCTGTTGAGCTGTGTCAGTGCAAGGACAGATGGGAGCAGGAGGAAGGAGGCTGGGGGACAACATGTGGCATGGGTTCTCCTTGTTCTCAGTCTCCTGGTGGGGTTGGTCTGGCTTCTGCCCAGTCCATGGGCTCAGTCTCGTTCCTCCACGTGGCCAGGGAATATGTGTGGGGACAGTGCTGTGGGGCAGCTGGAACCACCACATCTTCACATGCACGTCCCTTCTCTCCAGATCCGTGCCACAATGGTGGCTCCTGCTCCGATGGCATTGGCACGTTCTTCTGCGAGTGCCTGGCTGGTTTCCGTGGGCCCAAGTGCGAGGAGGACATCAATGAGTGCGCCAGCAACCCTTGCAAGAACGGGGCCAACTGCACCGACTGCGTCAACAGCTACACCTGCACCTGCCCCTCCGGCTTCAGCGGCATCCACTGCGAGAACAACACCCCTGACTGCACAGAGAGGTACAGTCCTGCCAGCTGGGACGAGGGGCTGAGGTCCCTTGTGGCCCTGGGTTGGTGTGCGGGGCCTTTGGCGTGGGGCACGGCCAGCGGTGACTCACTGGGGCGCGGTGTCTGTGTCCCCAGCTCCTGCTTCAACGGTGGGACGTGCGTGGATGGCATCAACACCTTCACCTGCGTCTGCCTGCCCGGCTTCACGGGCAGCTACTGCGAGCACAACATCAACGAGTGTGACTCCAAGCCCTGCCTCAACGGGGGCACCTGTCAGGACAGCTACGGCACGTACAAGTGCACCTGTCCCCAGGGATACACCGGCCTCAACTGCCAGGTACAGCAAGCTTGGGTGGATGCTGCTGCGGGGTTCTGGGGGTCACTGCAGTCTCCACTCCTGCAGGAGCCCCGCTGGGTCCTCACCCTCATCTGTTGCTCTGCTCCCCCAGAACCTGGTGCGTTGGTGTGACTCCTCACCCTGCAAAAACGGGGGCAAGTGCTGGCAGACCAGCAACCTGTACCACTGCGAGTGCAACAGCGGCTGGACAGGGCTCTACTGCGATGTCCCCAGTGTGTCCTGCGAGGTGGCTGCTAAGCAGCAAGGTAAGGCCCTGCCATGTGTACGGGGCCAGGCTGGGGTCCCCAGGTGTCCCCTGTGCTGGGCACTGAGCAGGGATGTGGCTAGTTCTCTTGGTGGGGACCTTTGGCACAGAGTGATCTCAAGGATTGCTCTAGCAATGCACCGCCAAGGCTGTGATTCCCTGTGGGCTGTGTGGTGGCCAGGACATGGCCCTGTGGGGCATGGGTGTCACCAAGGTCCTTGCATCTCTCACTGTGCTCTCCCTGACAGGTATCGATGTGGCACACCTCTGCAGGAACTCAGGGCTCTGTGTTGACACTGGCAACACTCATTTCTGCCGCTGCCAAGCCGGCTACACCGGCAGCTACTGTGAGGAGCAGGTGGATGAGTGCTCCCCCAACCCCTGCCAGAATGGAGCCACCTGCACAGACTACCTGGGAGGCTACTCCTGCGAGGTGGGTGCCTGGGGGGCAGGAATTTCTAGGGAAAACACCTCAGTTACTGCCTTTCTGCCGCCCAAGATCCTGCCCTTGCATGATGCCCCTTTACCAAGTTGGAGACTGGCTATGCTCCTAGAGACCATGTGGGAATGGAAGGAACCTCTCTGACAGTTCCCCTCTTTCCTCCTTGCAGTGTGTGGCTGGTTATCATGGAGTTAACTGCTCAGAGGAGATCAATGAGTGCTTGTCCCACCCGTGCCAGAATGGAGGAACCTGCATCGATCTCATCAATACCTACAAATGCTCCTGCCCCAGAGGAACTCAAGGTAAATTAATTCCCCAGGCTGGGGCATTAGTGGGCTGAGTGCAGATATCCTTGGATTCTGCTCATTAGCTGCTGGGGCTGGCAGCAGCAAACGCAGCGGGCGAGGTTTGTGTTTGCGTGTGGGCTTAGCCATCAAGGCCACGAGGCCTTGGCCGTGTGATGCCATGTCCCTCCTGCCCAAGAGGTGGCTCAGGCTGCCACTGATGTGGTCAGGCTCAGCCCCTTGGCGGGGAAGGCTCACACAAGGGAGCAGCGGGCCCCCCGATACTGTTTGATGAGCTGTGTGGGTTGTTCCCCCCTCTCTCTAGGGGTGCACTGTGAGATCAATGTGGATGACTGCAGCCCTTTCTTTGATCCTGTCACCCTGGGGCCCAAGTGCTTTAACAATGGCAAGTGCAAGGATCGGGTAGGTGGCTACAGCTGCATCTGCCCCCCTGGCTTTGTAGGGGAGCGCTGCGAGGGAGATGTCAACGAGTGCCTGTCCAACCCCTGCGACGCCCGCGGCACCCAGAACTGCGTGCAGCGGGTCAACGACTACAAATGCGAGTGCCGACCTGGCTATGCGGGTGAGCACTGCATCCCCTCTGCTCCCAGGGTGCAGCCTGCAGCCCCCAGCCCCACCTTAGGCGTCCCCGCACACCTCTGTCCGCCCCTCACACGCTGCTCTCCCTCGCAGGCCGTCGCTGTGACACCGTGGTGGACGGCTGCAAAGGCAAGCCCTGCAGGAATGGGGGAACCTGTGCTGTCGCCAGCAACACCGGCCGTGGCTTCATCTGCAAGTGCCCCCCGGTAGGTGCCTGCTCCTCTGCAGCCCTGAGCGGGGAATGCTGCGTGGGCGGGAGGGGTGGTCAAGAGGCCAGTTTAGCCCCTGAGGCTTCCCCAGCTGGGATAGGCATGGATGGGAAGATGCTTTGCTGTGGGTGCATCCATAAATGTGCACCCTCCACGCATGCAAGGATGCTGGAATAGAGTTTAGGAGAAGATGGCTCAGGCCTGATGGTAGAGCAGCTGAATGTTATTTGCAGCACACAAAAGTGGGATAGGGAGCAATGGAGAAAAGCTCCCTTCACTTTGAGGGGATGCTCTGATGAGCTTTACATTCAAGATTATTCTTCCCCATGACCGGGTTTAGAGGGTGAGTTTCAGTTTCCCAGAACACACGTGTGTTAATGCATCAGTGGCTCTGACTCCCTCCTTGCTGTGCCTTCCCAGGGATTCGTGGGTGCCACCTGCGAGAACGACTCGCGCACCTGCGGGAACCTGCACTGCCTGAACGGTGGCACCTGCATCTCCATCCACAAGAGCTCCAAGTGCATGTGCACGCCGGCCTTCACGGGCCCCGAGTGCCAGTACCCAGCCAGCAGCCCCTGCACCTCCAACCCCTGCTACAACGGGGGCACCTGCGAGTTCTTCAGCGACGCCTCCCCCTACTACCGCTGCAACTGCCCCGCCAACTTCAACGGCCTCAACTGCCACATCCTCGACTTCGACTTCCAGGGGGGCATCGGGCAGGACATCATCCCCCCCAAAATCGAGGAGAAGTGCGAGATCGCCGTGTGCGCGGGCTACGCCGGCAACAAGATCTGCGACGGGAAATGCAACAACCACGCCTGCGGCTGGGATGGGGGCGACTGCTCCCTCAACTTCAACGACCCCTGGAAGAACTGCTCCCAGTCCCTGCAGTGCTGGAAGTATTTCAACGATGGCAAGTGTGACTCTCAGTGCAATAACGCTGGCTGCCTCTACGATGGGTTTGACTGCCAGAAGTACGAGGGGCAGTGCAAGTAAGTGGCTTCTTTAAAACCTTAAAACCTTCTTGTCACAGTCTCTGATGGTCCTCTGGTTCTTCTGATTGTATCTGGTAAATCTCCTAGACTCGGGCCTGCTGTTCACTCCCAACATTCTGTTCTGCTGCCTGTGGGGCTGCAACTCAAGCAGTCACATCTCCCTGTGGTCCTTCTGAGTTTACATCCACTTGGAAGCTCTCTGGGTTTGACTCATTGCAGATGGCTTCTCTGTCCTTGCTTGTATTGCTCCACAGAAGTGAATTCTCCCACTCACAGCAGTAACACAGTCAGTTTCAAGGCAGGGAGACCCCAGATGGAAGAGCAGCCAGGAAACATGATGATGTTAACATCCAAGCATTTCCCAAACATTGTCTTTGGCAACAGCAGGAACTTAGTCCCAGATTCCTGGACCAACTGTGGTCTTCCTAACTGTTCTGTGTCTCCATGCCTTCTCTGAGTCACAGTAATTTGTCCCTTTTTCTTTTATAATTTAACAGCTGCTCCCTCTCACCTGCAGCAGTGAATGCTTTACAGCGGTGCATGAAACAGCTGCTTTCTATGTAAACTGGTTTAGTGTCTGTCAGGGTGAAGAATATTTATACAAAAGAGAGACCACCACTGCTTTTCTCAGCAGATAGGTGTTATTTGCAGTATTTGGTCTAATTCTTTCTTTTGCCTTGCTTCTTCCTCCCCCCAGCCCTCTGTATGACCAGTACTGCAAAGATCACTTCTCGGATGGTCACTGCGACCAGGGCTGCAACAATTTTGAGTGCGAGTGGGATGGTCTGGACTGTGCAAACAACATGCCAGAGAAGCTGGCAGATGGCACCCTGGTGGTGGTGGTGCTCATCACCCCCGAGAACCTGAAGAACAACTCCTTCAACTTCCTGCGGGAGCTGAGCCGCGTGCTGCACACCAACGTGGTCTTCAAGAAGAACCCCAAGGGGGAGTACATGATCTTCCCATACTATGGCAATGAGGAGGAGCTGAAAAAACATTACATCAAGAGGTCCACAGAGGACTGGTCAGATATGTCCAGTGCTGTCATCAACAAAGTGAAGAGCAGCCTCTACTCCAGGGCTGGCAGGAGGCAGAAGAGGGAGCTCGATCAGATGGACATCAGAGGGTAAGAGGGTTCCATTTTCTCTGAGCAGCGCTCAGAGCGTGTTTTCTGTGTCGATAATAGTAACACGCTAGGAAGGGAAGGATGTAGGCCAGATAATTGTGTTTAGATGTTGCTTTCTGTGTGAACAGAAACCGGATTTTGCTCTCATGTGGGAAAATGGAGTGATCATTCAGGAATCCCTGGTACAATGCTGCGCCGACTCTCACGATTGAAGGAGTCCTGTGCATTGTTGGGAGCCGGGGCTGGGCTGGGTGGGACCTGGAAGCAGAGGTTGGCCTGACCGACTGTCTGACTTCAGGAAGTCATTAAGTTAAGCCTCATTTTCTCCCTGGGAAATGCTTTCTAGAGCTTTGTTGTGAAACTCAATTACTGCAATCTGTGTTTGGAAATCTTTGGTGTAAACATACACATAAACCTGCTCCTTCTCCGTGGACTCAAAAACCCCTGAAAGCAAGGGAGTTAGAACAGCAAAACTCATGTGAGAAGATCTGAAGGCTCCCAAACAACATTATTTAAGATACTGTAGTGTCTGGGTAATTTTAAAACATTGTGAAACAGAGACTCCCTTCCATTCCTGTAGATAAAGAGCTGGATTTTTACAGCATTCACTGAGGCAAATCCAGTCCAATCCACACCATGAGTGTGAGCTGCAGGCTTTGGGCCACAGGAAAGCAAGGAGATGGGTTCCCACCTTCTAATTCCCACTGATGAGGGTTAAGGAGGGAAGGGAGACAGGGCTCACCCGTGTCCTCGGTGTGGTCATCGCTCCCTGGTCCTTATTGACTCTTCTCTCTCACAGATCCATCGTGTACTTGGAAATTGATAACCGCCAGTGCATCCAGTCATCTTCCCAGTGCTTCCAGAGTGCCACCGATGTGGCAGCATTCCTGGGGGCCTTGGCCTCCCTTGGCAACCTGAACATTCCCTACAAAATAGAAGCTGTCAAGAGTAAGTACAGCTGGTCAGCTGGGGAGGAGAGACAGCCAAAACTTTCCAGCCTTCCCCGAGTTTAGTTATCTGGCAATTGGCTGCATTTGAGCACAGTCTGGTTTTAATAACCTCACTTTTTTATTTTTTTTATTTTTACCTTTAAGTCATTTCTTTAAGAAAATTGCAAGCCCACTTTATTATTTTTGCTTATTCCAGGTTTTATTTCAAAATCATTATCACTCTAAAAAGTTATTAAAAAAAGAAAAGAAAAGAAAACCCAAGCAGCTCCAATCAATCAGTGACATGCAAGGAGTTGAAGTTTGTATCTTGAAAATCCCCCCTAAATCCTTTTGTCTTAACAGCTCAATGCAAGCGCAATGATTTGAAGTTTGCTAATCCTTTTCCTTAAAGGAGAAAAAAGTGAAGCTGTCTCCTGGTGCAGGCTGCCTTGTGCAGCCGAGAATTTGCCGATAGTTTGCAATTCTGATTAATAGCGTATAAAATGACCTTATTTTGGGTGGGGGGGGGTGGTGGGGGCTGATTTAGATCAGACTTAGGTACCTCTATTAACAAATTTTCCTTCATTTCCACTCTGTCCCCGGTTTGCTATGCAGCTTAATGTCTCAGCATCTCTGGGTGCCCCACTGTTTTGTAGGTGAAACAGCCGAGCCCACGAAGAACTCCCAGCTGTATCCTATGTACGTGGTGGGGGCTGCGCTGGTCCTGCTCGCCTTCATCGCACTGGGAGTGCTGGTGAACCGCAAGCGCCGCAGGGAGCATGGCCAGCTCTGGTTCCCAGAGGGCTTCAAAGTGACAGAGTCGAGCAAGAAGAAGCGGCGGGAGCCCCTCGGGGAGGATTCTGTTGGACTGAAGTGAGTAGTTTGCTGGCTGACGCGACAGACGGGGCGCAGCAGGGCTGCTCAGGGCTCTTCTCGGAGAGCCCGTCGGAGTTTTTGTTCCCTAGTGTGTTGTGGAGGTGTGGCAGGGAGGAGAAGAGTCAGGGGTCTTAAAGTTCTCTGTGGGGAAAAAAAGCAGTGTTGGGTCTGGTTCGTGCTTTGTAACCTTTTTGCACGTGGTAAAAAATGAAATGCAGCCTGAGGGGAACCTCCTGGAAATGGGTTTATTCTTCTTTCAGTTTGTGCCTGTACATGGACAAACATCACAAAGAGTTCCTGCAGAGGAGGTAACTTTTTGTGTGGTTTTATTTTTAAAGACCCCTCAAAAATGCTTCGGACGGCACGCTGATGGATGACAACCAGAATGAGTGGGGTGATGAGGAGACCTTGGACACCAAGAAGTTCAGGGTAAGCCCTCTGCCACATTCCCTGCCTGTGCTGCAGGCAGTCGCTCCTGGGTTTGTCACGGAAGGGGCAGAGGGACCCTCAGGGCCCCTCATTGCTGCTCCCAGCTCCTTTGCAAACCTGCCTGTGGCAAACACACACCTTGGAGCCTCGCAGAGCTTGCCAGGCTGGAGCTCAGCCCAGGGTGCTTTTCTGGGAGCTCATTCCCTGGTTTCCCTCAGTTTGAGGAGCAGGCAATGCTGCCGGACACGGATGACCAGACGGACCACAGGCAGTGGACACAGCAGCACCTGGACGCCGCTGACCTGCGCATTTCCTCCATGGCCCCGACCCCTCCACAGGGGGAAATCGATGCTGACTGCATGGATGTCAACGTCAGAGGGCCGGGTAAGGACCCCTTGCACTTCTGCACTGGCTGTCAGCTCATGGCAAAGCCTCCCTCAGCCCCTGCACAGGACCAGCCCCACAGCCCTCCCTGAACCTTGCTGGTGCAGAGTCACTGCTACAAGCTCTGCACCACAGGGTTGCTGTTGTGTGGGATTTAGAGAAAGACCCTGTCACATTTTGCTTTCCATGAGAGCTCTTTTGTTCAGTGACTGAGGTGGAAATTACAGAAGTACCTATTAAATCACCCAGGTTATCTCTCTGCTGCTCCTATATTCCTCTCCTTCCACCCAACTGTACATTTCACAGTCTTCATTTAAGGTTTTTAACAATGGTTAATAGCTTTTAAAATTCTTCCAAACACTTGGTTTTCCCCATGTCTGTGCAATTGTCCTCTGAAATCACGAAGGTATTTAGCATACTCTGTTTGCTTTGAGCAGCCTTCCTTACAAACTGCATCTTACATGGAGCAGATGAAACAGGGAAAGCAGTGAGTAGTGAGATACCACTAAGGAATTTCAGATCCATATCAGAGGAAGGATATTCGTGTTTGATGTTCAGAACTAGTCAGGAACTCAGTCTTGGTGCACCCAGGAGAATAAGCATCTATCTCAGGCAGAGCATCTGCCTGAGCCTCCTGCATTACAGAGGGTAAAAAATCCTTTTTCCCCCGGGCTCTCTTGTGCTTTCAGATGGCTTCACCCCCCTCATGATCGCCTCGTGCAGCGGAGGGGGGCTGGAGACCGGCAACAGCGAGGAGGAGGACGACGCTCCGGCCGTCATCTCGGACTTCATCTACCAGGGCGCCAGCCTGCACAACCAGACTGACCGCACGGGCGAGACCGCCCTGCACCTGGCCGCCCGCTACTCCCGCTCGGACGCCGCCAAGCGCCTGCTGGAGGCCAGCGCCGACGCCAACATCCAGGACAACATGGGCCGGACGCCGCTGCACGCCGCCGTCTCTGCCGACGCGCAGGGAGTCTTCCAGGTAATCGAGGCTGTGGCCGCCGGTTTTGGGGTTTTCGGGGGGAAATAGGGGTGCTGCGTGAATTATCACGGGGTCGCTTGCTCAGCTGGGCAAGGTGTGGGGTCACAGTTGTAAGAAGTGAGGCCGCTGTTGTCTTGGGGCGCAGCAAAGCAACAGCCCCACAGCAGCATCCCTGGAGTGGGAGCAGAGCTGGAGAGATTTCTCCTTGGAAAGGGCACTGCAGGTCCTGAGAGCTGGATACCTGGAGTGCCTTGCTGTCTGCCCGTCCTAAGGTTTGTGTTCCCTCTGCTTTGGCCCTTCTTGTGGCAGATCCTGATTAGGAACAGAGCAACAGACCTGGATGCCAGAATGCATGATGGGACCACTCCCCTGATCCTGGCTGCTCGTTTGGCTGTGGAGGGGATGCTGGATGACCTCATCAACTGCCACGCTGACGTCAACGCCGTGGATGATTTAGGTACTGAGGCAGCTAAAACACTGGGTCACCCAGACGTGGGACAGAAGGGCTGCTTGCTGTTGATCTCAGCACTCTCTAATGTGTGTTGTATTTTGTGGTTTTCCTCTCCAGGCAAGTCAGCCCTGCACTGGGCAGCTGCTGTGAATAATGTGGAAGCTGCAATGGTCCTCCTGAAGAATGGTGCCAATAAGGACATGCAGAATAATAAGGTAGGGATCTCTAAGACTGATATAGGCAAGAACCATTTGGGGAGTCTGTTAAAGAGTAATTTCTGGCTAAAATACAAATGTCTGGCACCGGGACTCTGACTTGATTGTTCTGCTGGGAATGAAGTTGGATTTAGCTCAAAGGAGCACTGTGGGATGTGGTTGTAGGGGTGATGTTGAGGGGCCCTGCAGTGCCTGGTGGGCAGTGTCTTTGTGGCCACCTCCAGCATGTTCTGGGTCACTCATAGGGCTCCTGGTTTGATATCAGTACGAGGACATGGCTTAGCAGGGCAGGAAAAAGAAGGAAAAGAAGGAAAAAGAATCCTCACCAGAGGAGAGATGATGGCAGACCACCTCTGCCGCCCCACAACATGGGTGTGGAGCTCAGAGCTAGCACCAGCCAGGAGAATCCATGAACGCAACCCTAACCAAACCTTGCTGGCTTTCCAGGAGGAGACCCCACTGTTCCTGGCAGCCAGAGAAGGGAGCTACGAAACCGCCAAGGTCCTGCTGGACCATTTTGCCAACCGGGACATCACGGACCACATGGACCGGCTGCCGCGGGACATCGCGCAGGAGCGCATGCACCACGACATCGTGCGGCTGCTGGACGAGTACAACCTGGTGCGGAGCCCCACGCTGCACAACGGGCCCCTGGGGGCTCCCACCCTGTCCCCCCCGCTCTGCTCCCCCAGCAGCTACATCGGCAACCTCAAACCCGCCGTGCAGGGCAAGAAGGCCAGGAAGCCGAGCACCAAGGGGCTGAGCTGCGGCGGCAAGGACGCCAAAGACCTCAAAGCCCGGAGGAAGAAGTCGCAGGATGGGAAAGGGTGTCTGCTGGACAACTCCAGCGTGTTGTCTCCGGTGGACTCCCTGGAGTCGCCGCACGGGTACCTCTCAGACGTGGCCTCTCCCCCTCTGATGACCTCCCCGTTCCAGCAGTCCCCTTCCATGCCTCTGAACCACCTGCCGGGCATGCCCGACGCCCACCTGAGCATCAACCACCTCAACATGGCGGGCAAGCAGGATATGGCCATGGGCAACTCCAGCAGGATGGGCTTCGACTCGGTGCCGCCGCGCCTGTCCCACCTGCCCGTGTCCAGCCCCAGCACGGGGATGAGCAGTGCCCCCATGAGCTTCTCGGTGGGCGGCGGGGCCGGGCTCAACGGGCAGTGTGACTGGCTCACCCGGCTGCAGAACGGGATGGTGCAGGGCCAGTACAACCCCCTGAGGGGCAACCTGCAGCCCGGGGCTCACCAGCAGCCCCAGAACCTGCAGCACGGCATGATGACCTCTCTGCACAACGGGCTGCCCAGCACCAGCTTGTCGCAGATGATGAGCTACCAAGCCATGCCCAACACCCGCCTGGCGTCCCAGCCCCACCTGATGCAGAGCCAGCAGCTGCAGCAGATGCAGCAGCAGCAGCAGCTCCAGCAGCCCAGCCTGCAGCCTCCGCAGCAGCCGCAGCAGCCGCAGCCGCAGCAGCAGCAGCAGCAGCAGCAGCACCACAACCCCAGCTCCAACGGGAGCGGCCACATGGGCCAGAATTTCCTCGGTACGGAGCTGAGCCAGCCCGAGCTGCAGCCCGTGAGCGGCAGCGCCATGGCCGTGCACACCATCCTGCCGCAGGATTCCCAGCTGCTGCCCACCTCCCTGCCCTCCTCCCTCGCCCAGCCCATGACCACCACGCAGTTCCTGACCCCTCCTTCCCAGCACAGTTATTCCTCCCCCTTGGACAACACCCCCAGCCACCAGCTGCAGGTGCCCGACCACCCGTTCCTCACGCCGTCGCCGGAGTCGCCGGACCAGTGGTCCAGCTCCTCTCCTCACTCCAACGTGTCCGACTGGTCCGAGGGCATCTCCAGCCCTCCCACGAGTATGCAGTCACAGATGGGACACATCCCCGAGGCCTT
>VXBQ01015058.1:897788-941683 GCA_013400175.1 Phainopepla nitens | reverse complement strand
GCTTGGAACACAAGCCCTATGAGGAATGACTGAGGGAGCTGGGGTTGTTTAGCCTGGAGTAAAGGAGACTCAGGGGTGACCTTATCACTCTCTACAACTTCCTGAAGGGTGGCTGTAGTCAGGTGGGGATTGGTCTTTATCTCCAGGCAGCAGCTGTCAGAACAAGGGGACGCAGTCTCAAGTTGTGCCAAGGGAAATAGGGGTTGGATATAAGGAAGAAGTTTTTTATGGAAAGAGTGATAAAGTACTGGAATGGTCTGTGCGGGGAGGTGGTGGAATCACCATCCCTGGATATGTTTAAAAAGAGATTGGATGTTGCACTCAGTGCATGGTTTAGTTGAGGAGTTAGGGCATGGGTTGGACTCTATGATCTTGAAGGTTTCTTCCGACCTAGTGATTTTGTGATTCTGTGTGACTTACCTTTAGTGTAAATCAGTTAGTATGCTGACTGCTCCTGATCATCTTCTTGTCATCCACATGGGTAGAGATGAGGGACTCTGTCACCTTTCTGGGCACTGAAGTGAGGCTGACTGGCTGTGACACTGACACTGACCCTGTGTCTTCCTTCTTTCCCTTTTTGAAAGGCTGGGGTGACTTTTTTTCCAGGCATCTCTCCTGACCTCTATGACCTTTCAAAGATGCTCATGAGCAGCCTANTCCTGATCATCTTCTTGTCATCCACATGGGTAGAGATGAGGGACTCTGTCACCTTTCTGGGCACTGAAGTGAGGCTGACTGGCTGTGACACTGACACTGACCCTGTGTCTTCCTTCTTTCCCTTTTTGAAAGGCTGGGGTGACTTTTTTTCCAGGCATCTCTCCTGACCTCTATGACCTTTCAAAGATGCTCATGAGCAGCCTAGCTACGGCATCTGCCAACTCTCTCGACACTTGTGGATGAATCCCATCAGGGCTCATGGACTTGTGGATGTCAAGCTTTCCTAGGTGTTCTCTAAGGTAATCCCCTAACCAAGGGAAACTTTTCTTTCCAACATTCCTTTACCTTGGTCTACTGGGTCAGAGCTACCTGTGGTCAGCTGCTGGCTCTTTGTAAATAACCTCATGCTCATTTTGTGAAAGCACAACACTGATCGGCTTAGACAATCTATATTCTAGTTCAAAACAGGAGAGATCTTTGCAATTTTTTATTGTCTACTTGTGTTAATACACTTAATTTTTGGATATTTTTGCCTTCAATGCAGCTCAAAGTCTTATCTGTACACCTAAATATCACTTCTTAGAAACTCTAGAGACAAAGAAGGAAATTAATCAAGAAGTTAGCTTCTTTTTTAACTAGCTCTGTTATAATCCAAGGTTAGAATAGTTTCTAATTGTTAGTTGTAAATAAATTAATTTGGTCTATGTTTTTAAGAATATTGGATAAAATCGTATCTGAGATTTGCTTCTAAAAAAGAAAAAGATAAAATATAGATGTAAGATTGTTCATAATAAAAAAAGAAAGTAGGACAAATCTGAGTAAGACTTGTATTCATGATTCCTAGAGGTAGGACAGTGCCTAGTTCTGTGATAGAGGAAGAATTCCATTTATTATCTGCTTCTTTTTATTTCATGACAGCTTTCAGAGTACTAGCAGTCTATCTTTCATTACTTTCCAGAGGAAAGAACACATTCCCCTACTAGTAGAATTAATAACCTTTCTGGAATCCCTGGCTTTGGGAAGGAAGGATTTTTACACTTATCCTTGTTCAGTCTTAAAAACCTTGTCAGGAGATATGTATTTGTATTCCACACTAAGCTTACCCCTATATAATACTAATCTTTATCCTTTAAGGTTTTATTCTTTCTTTTTTTTTTTTTCCCCTCATTCAAATAATTTCTCTATCTCAGAGGGCAAACCCCTGACCTGTCAGATTCTGAAGAGTAATTTTAGTTTTTTCCATAAAGATTTGTAGTGGTTGGAAGGGTATAACTTAGCAACTGACCTTACTAAGTGTGTCATTACTTCTGGAGTGTTGTTTACTCTGAGGTGAAACAAATGGAAATTATTAGAGTCATATTTTATTAAATTTAGTAGAGGGGTGATATGAGAGAAGATAGCATGGAGATGATTAACAGTAAATCAGTCACATGAGGTATCAGAAATGACTGGAATAAAAAAAATTCTCAAAACCTCTCTTACAGTGTATCTAGAAAGAGGAAAAATATTCTTGCCAACAACTAGTATTAAGTATTACCTGTCAGTGACTTTTACTCGGGTTTTGGACAAAACAGTATTGTCTCACTGGGGCTGAAGTTGTAGTCCCTGAAAAAGGACATAAAGACCCCCAACCGACATCATTCAAAATAACCTAGGAGACACAAGGTTTCTTGCTAGACACGTGCAACATTACATATCTGCCCTGATTGTGGATGCAGTGTGGATGTTGACCCCTAGAACATCACAGCTCCAGCATTACTCAGTTTTTTTTCTCTTCCCTAATGTAGCCAGGTGGACTGATTCATGAGGTTGGAGAAAGAATTTTACAAAGGCTCACGGGAGATCAGAAACAAGCTTTGTGAGAGATATGTGGTAATTAAAACAAAATCCCAGGAAAACCTCTTTCCCTCAAAAATACAGGCCAATTTGTAAATAAAAGCAAAGTTTTTTCTTGAGACCTACAGGGGAGAGAAAAGAGGCTGGTCTTGGAAATGCGCCTAAGTCAAACAAACTGATATTCACAAAAGCTGATATTTATAAAGCTACTAAAGTGTAAATGAATAAATCACTGGACAAATCATTTTACTGCAGCAGCTTCCTTGTGTTAGTTACCTACTTGTCAATAGACGAATTTCTTGGGAAAATATGTACTCAAAATTGACAAAGATAAATAGTCAGTTGAAGAGTATTTCCCTAGAAAAGCAAATGGATGCTGCAAGAGAATTAGAAAACTTTTGCTCTAGTACTACTGTACCATACTGTGCTCACTGGTATTTTGCACAAAATCTGTCATTGCACAAAATTTCTTTTAACCTTGCTTGAGTCCCACGCAATTCTGATGATCTTATTTTATTGTTTACTTATTCTGCGTAATATGACTTTGGGGAAACAAAAATAACCTGGCTTTATGACCAGGGCTGAAAATTACTAATGTGCTAATTTCACAATTTCCTTTTTCCTCAATGAACAAATGCTATATTTTGGCTTGTCTGAGGGGTTTTTTGCAGGGGGAAGGTGGGAAGGTTTCTAGGACTACAAGTGATAGACCTCTCTGATGTTAGCAGTTAGTATAAATTAAGAACTTGGCCAGAGAATTTCTGCTCTGGTGAGGAAGTGAGGTAGGTTCATTTAGGTAGAAATATTTTCTTAGGGTTTAGTATCATCACTGGACAGAAAGTGAGAATTTTGGGTTGGACATAGGGGAGCATAGGCCTTCTAAGTCAAAAAATTCACAGTCCAGCAAAAATGTATTATAAATCTGTCTGGAAACTGAGTATTAAGTATTACTGTAATACTACAAAACATTGAACGGTATTCAGAGTATTGTTTAAACAATGAAAAATTTACTTTTGAGAAAGTATGTGACAGAATCACTACACAACTGGAAAAAATTAGTTTCTGTTATAACTTGAGGATTATACTGAAAAGAATTTTAAGACAAAATTCTGAAGGTCATACCAGCATTTTACACTGCAAAGTGTATTTGACATTTTTCAAGTAGGTTTGCAACTGAAGGAGCATGTCAGAACTGACATCAGTCCTTTTAATAACAGCAATGGATAGGAAAATTTTTTTCCATCTCCACTTGTAAAGAAGATGTAGCTGTTTCCTCTAGCTGTAGAGCCCCAAACCATTACTCGTTTTTACCTTCCTCTATTATTTTGTGGGCTTGTTTCTTGTACTGCTTGCTTGGAAACCCGTACCTTGATATCAGAAGGAATGAAATGAGGTTCATTCCTTTTGAACTCTCACTGGGTGCTTTTTTTTTCATTAATTCTTCTCAGGTTAACATCAAAACTTATAAGCAGGACTTCCTGGAGTAAATTCTGTAACAGTTTGTGCAGATCAGTTTTAGTCTTTAAATTGTTTAGAATACCTTTTGGCCAGAATTTCAATAACCATAAACAGTCCAAATATTCAAGATGGGATTCTATTCTGAAGCCCATGAAAATCAGATTTAACTGTCTCAGCAATTAACTTTCCTTCCTTGATGTGCCAGGAATGATTTGTCGATGATGAGAACATGTTGTAAAATTCCCCTCTAGTTATGTAGGCAGTTTGGGAAATGGAGAATGGACACGTAGGACAGCTGAAAGAGTCTAAGATTTGTGCTTTGGATGGATGATAGATGATATGTGTTTAATTAAATTCTTCTTATGTAAGTCTGTTGTAGAAAATTTTGATTTATTCTACAGGTATACAGAGTAATAAATACATGCATGCCATTGTAATGAATTAAAGATATACAATATATAATTATGCTTATGATTTGTAAGAGAAGCTACAATAAAAAAAGAATTTGTTCAAATAAATTGGATCTTGAGGACAGTGCATGTCATGAGATCAATAAACAGCATTTAATAAGCAACTCTTGTAGAAGAGAAAATTCTGGCTTCACTGAGATCTCACTGGAAATGCAGACAAATGGATGATGTGGAAGAGACTAAATGTTAAACCACTAATATAGCTAAGTGGAAAAAATAATGCTATTGAAATATGTCTACTTGAATTATAATTTAATCAAGATGTCATTTGTCCTCAATTACATAAAGATACCTATAAAAATACCTATACTATGTCCAGTGCAAGTTTATTACTTTTTAATATGAACCCAATTGGCAGTCATATCCAGTTAAAGGATGAAAAGATGTAAGATGGAAAGTCTTATTGAGAATATTAAGGTGTGTAGATCTGCACTTTTACATTTTTTACCATTCAAATCGCAGTGGAATGCAAGTCTTTGATGGCTGTTAGATCCACTTTTTATGAGACAGAATTTTTAATATTAGAAGTTGGATTGCACTATAGCAACTTCTAAATCCCTGTTGGTAGGTTAAAGAAGAAAAAATTGAAGGAAAAAAGAAAAGAGAAGAAAAAAAAGAAGAAGAAAAAAAGAAAAATATTTTAGGAATTTGGTGATGAAAATAATTGGAGCATGCATTAAATTGTCATTTCAACAGTGACATGTCAACCCATTTTGGAGTGTTTGCAAGTATTGGAAAAATTAAGCTGCCTTTAGTGAATGTCCACACTTGAAGGGAGCTAATAAATGTTTTCTTTATGTGAAACTAGTACTATGCCGTTTTGGTATATCTTAAAATTATAGGCATCAGAACTTTTTGTGCACATTATCTCCATGTTGAAATATATTCCATAGAGGGACTTCTGCATTCTTTATTTAGCACTGCATCCAAATTGTGAGGAAACCTATGAGTCAGGAAACCAGCAAGCAGGGGTTCAGTGTTTCAGTTCTGTTACCTGAACATAGACATCGATGGCACCTGGGATTACCTGGGGCACCACGGATATTGATGCCTGGAAGAGACACACATGATCTATGGAAGACCCCAGGGACATCTCTGGGCATCTGGAAGCCGAGGAAGACACTCTGCAGTATGCCCATTTGTCATTTGCCAGGCAGCTGAATTTCATACTGAGAATGGAATTCAGGCTTTAGATTCTACAGCCAAAATTTAGCTTTCCATGCTGGAGACATCCACACGTGATTAAGGTGTCAATGCTCCCACTGAAGACGGATTTAATCTATTTTAAGGACTATTTAGAGCAGCCAGAAATGCAACTAGAGTTCAGATTATTCAGCCACACTCAAATGTCTGGTGCTTTTTTTTTAATGTCTCCTGGAATGTTTGCCTCCAGCTGTCAATTCAGAAAGGCAAGGTATCGCATGGGTTCTGCCATATGTCCAGGAGGTCTCTATGAATCACTGTGGTGTCTCATATGATGTTAGAGCACCACGTGTGGACAATCAGGTCCTCACATTTAACCAGCTTGATAGCTGTTTGTACCTCACTTATTGTAGCATTTGCTCCTCATTGATATTATATAGGTATTTGGACACTTGGCTCAGATGTTGACACTCTTATTTAAATGTTGAATCTAGAACTGGATCCCATCCCAGTTGTTTTGGGTTTTTCTTAGAACAGTCACGGAACCATGGTGCCTATGGAAGGCTTAGCTGCTGGTTGAATAGGGTTCTATAGTTCAAGTGGTTTATGCAGGAGTGAACTCCAAACAGGTACCAAGTAACAGAATTAACATGCCCATTTTCTGTAAGTATTATGAGAGCTCAGCTGAATGGGTCGAAGGAGCTGTTTGCCTGGAACACAGCACAGCATTAGCTGCAGCTAGATGGTTCCAATCTGGAATTAATTTACATCTGTGTAGCCTGGAGTCTAGGAAGAGAATGCTTGTGTTTGCCAGAAAAAGGTATGTGCATCCTTGAAAGAACTGTATCTTCAATTTTCCCCTTTGAGATTCTACCAACAAAAGTGAACAGAGTAACCAAACAATCTTCTTCTGGCAAAAATACTTGTTGCATAATAGCAATGAGGCTTTGTAAACTAGAGGAACCTGGAAGATAGTCTGTATTATACTTCTTTATCTCATGGTTTGCCATCTACTCTTGGAGAGCTGAACAGGCCCAGATTTCTTACTATTCAGGCATCTGTGCCTGCCTGCAGAGTTTTTGAACTACAATTTCTCAGATATTAGACAGAATTTTTGTCCTTCCTGAATTCTTTATTTTCAGTTCCTGCATTTTGGGCTGGTTGAGTAGGGTGACTCAATATCCTGCAGGACTGACTCCATCCCTTAAGGGGGACTCACTTTCACAACATTTTGTTGGTGTCTGCTTCCATTCTTATTCAGTGATGTGGATGTTTTGGAGACCACTGACTCCACTGCCACCACAACTGTGCATAGACGTAGTCTTGCTTAAATTCTGAAAAGTAGAAAATACAGCTTGTCACTTCCTTCAGTGATCATCTCTTTTGTTAGTCCCCAGCATAGCGATCCTGACTGAAAATTCTGAGCATTAAGGCAAATTACTTGTAACAGTACTGTTAAAATTCCTACTGCTGCTACTTACTGAAATTCATTTTATTAAGCTAGCTAAAAAGTTTTCAAATACAACAAAATCAGCTTTATATTGCCAGATGTGTTAGATAAAACCCTTTTTTAAAATAAAAATAACTAACTTTTAATTTTTTTAAAATGCACCCTTAATAAGTAAGGGTTGAGATTTTTTTCCTTTTAAAAATATTTAAGCTGAATTTTTTCATCAGGCATACCATGTATTATCAAAAAAGAAGGGAAGCAGGATGGATGGCCACTGAAAAAAAAAAAAACAAAAAAAAAAACCAAACCAAACCAAAAAAACCAACCAACCAGAGTTACTACTGTGATTCATAGTCAAATAAATCAAATCAAATAAACTTTAGCATTATCATGTTGAACTCTATGCACTTCCATGGGTGATGATGAAAAATAAGATAAACCTTAGCACACATAAACTAACTGTTGCAGTATGATGACTCATAAATTACTAAGCCAAATGCTGAATTATCTAAATAAACTCACACTGAACAAAATGACAATAAGAGACAGAGTTGCATATAAACGTTCATCTTCATTAATGCTGAGCTGAAAACAGGCAGTGTGCCAGCTTAGTACATGAGTATTAAGGTCAGACCATAATCTTTTCCAATAATGGCTACAGGTACCTTAATTAATTGTAAAATTACAATGGGATTCCTACAATGTTGCATATCACATTTTCATGAATACCACATTCATTGTTGTTGGTTTATCAAAATAATAGCTGCATTAATAAGGACTAGCCATTTGTTTCAAAGTGATCCTGTCACCTAACACATGGAAAATCCTCATTCATTCCTTCCCTCTTCATTCTATTAACATTATTCCTGCCGAACCCTGCTGCTATGCATGCAACAGAGTATTGCATTTGAGAATACTTTGGCATTGAGCAGTACCCAATTATCAGAAATTATTGACACTAACAGAAATAGTGCTGATCCCGATTTTATCAGCAAGGAGTACTTTGCCTCAGTTCTAGCCACATGATAACTCTCTCTCTTAGCCTCCCCATTCTCTTTGTTGATTAAAACCAAAGCAAAATTGGATGATTTTTCTTCTCCCCCTTGCCCCGCCCCCCTGCCCCCAGCCCAGTATCCTGATATCTGACTAAATTAACACTGCCCTCTGATCACCAAAAGAATGGTCTTTGTGGGACCAAACCATGGGTGATCAAACAGAACGTCCGCCTGGTTTGACAGGTACAGAGCTGAGTTGCACATGTGCCTCTCCTGTGCCTGACATCAGCAGCAGGAGGGGTGGAGCAGTCTGGGGAGTCAGTGCATTTACAGTTGTTACCAGGGAAACGAGAAAAATTGCAGACGTTCTGTATGATAGATAGTATGATCTGAACCTGGATGTATCACAGCAGCATTTGGCTAATATAGAAATGTACTGTGCAAAAAATTCCAATATTTTTATGGCTGTAGCAGGGACCTCTCTTATGTGTAACATTAGTCATTAGAATTTAAATTAGACTTAAAAGAGAAGAAAAATGGAAATATCATGTTCAGCTGTCTCCTCAGAAAAAACTGGCCCTACACTGAATTTCCACTGCAACTTCATTCATCTTCACAGTTTTCTATAGCCAGCAATGCAGATGGTGCTTTACTCTCTCAGACTCTCCCTTCTAGAAGGTCTCATATTCTTGTCTTTGTGCATGGAGCCTAAATTTCTCCTTATTATTGCATAATTCTCACCAGTTTCATTCCAGTTTAGACCTTTCTGTTCCCTCTGATACAGCACACAAGCACAAATAGCTAGAAAAGAAAATAGGCTAAATGAATAACTGAAGATGACTGGAATCAAATTTTTGACATGGCAGAAGAAAAGCAATTTCTGCAATCTCAGTCCTTCCTTCTGTGGTGTTACAGGGCTTTGTGGTATCCCTCAGGACAGTAAGGATGAAAATGAGCAGATCTACAGAGTGAAGCAGTTGAGGCTAAAGGAGGTCCACACTGTATGAAACTTTGACTTAAACTAAGTCTGTGAACTGACCAAACCAGCCTGTAAACTGAATTTCTGCTAAGGCTTCACTGCATTAGACATGCTCCTGGACTGCATCTCTCATTTTAGTATCCTCTGATGCAGTTTCAGCACTCTGAGCCATTCTGTGGTGTCAACCAAATAACAGTAAATGGGGAAACGACATTTTTGGTTGAGAAATAAACCCCAGATATCAATTGAAATGCTAATGCAGATGCACCCAAAGTAACCCACTATATTAGTTAGCCAGTGAAAAGGCACAAAAAGATATTCTGCTGCTTATATTAATTTATCCTTTCTGCCACTCCTTCTTAGCAAAAGTGGTGTGATGTTATATTTGAATACTGCATCTTGTGCTCAGAAAAACTAAACCAACATATTTCTTATTTCTCCTAGAGCAGAATGTCTCTTCATTTTAAGCTTTGTTTTATTTTGGCTATAACTTAAGGTTTTGCGTTAAATTTTTTGGGTTTTTTTCAGCAAAATTGTTTTAGGCTGAAAGACAAAATTGTTTTTCAGTTGTCTGAATCAGAGATCTTTTTAGGTCCATCATTCATATCTCTATAATTTAAGCCATAACAGTAACTAGTGGAAATAGAAAGCTGCCACTATCTCTGAGTTATAACTACTTTCTCAGTGCCTTATGCCAAGCCTTTGTTATATGTCAAAGGAACATGAAAACCCATTAATCTCAGCTTTATTTTTTGTAGCTTCTTTTCTGTAGAGAGCAGTCAAGTATTTTCCCTGATACATTCATCCTGAATGAGAGACACACACTCCAAAAGAACCACCAGAAAAAGGACCCTTAGCAACTCCAAAGCTCTCTAACTTTGTAACTTAATTGTGGGATGCTAGCAGAGTGCATTTCAGAAGTGTGAAACAACAGAGTACAATTATCCTCAACAAGTAAAACAAATTTCACCATTTCACTGGTTTTGAAGCATCAAGATGATCACTTCTGAATTTTATTTTTTTAAGATGGTCGTTGAGTAGTCAAGCAAAGGCTCAGACACCAGGATTTGGGACTGGAGCCTGCTCAGTCCAGATTTAGAGATAAGAAGTCTCTAACAAGCCCTACTGCAGGTGTACAACTGCAGTATATAACCTGCTATGTATATCAGTTTTAAAAGTCTGTAATATAATTAAACTCATCTGGTTTTCAAGGTGACAACAGAAGAAAATATTTTCTGCAATATTTATGATAACTTTCATCTTTCAACTGACACTCCCCTGAAAAAGAAATGGAAAATTAATTTAACACAATCAAAACAATCCGTAATTCCCTACCTTTCTTCTTATAAACAGTTTTCACTTGTTCCTTGTGTTCTAGGGTAACTGAACCTTCATGAGAGGAAATAGTGAAAAACTATAACCAGTTAAATTTGCAGAATTATTGGCAAGAGAAAGCAGACTAAACTAGAAAGTGATGGACCTGCTCTGTGCCCAAGTACTAGCTGGCATTTCTACTTCTGTCCAGTGAGTAGAAGGTGGCTCACAAATATTCAGTTGTTAAAGTTTAGCACCATCACAGCAGTGGCTCTGACAGGGACACTGCAGTGACGGGCAGGGAGACACGGACTGCTGCTGCTGTAATTCACTGGAACTGCTGGGATGGGAGCTTTCCTGACTTCCATCCCCTCCCCACCAGCCTCCCTTCTGCCTTGATAGTGGTCCCATCTCAGCCTGCAAAGTGCATTAAATATCAGCATCATCCAAATCATCCCAGTTCCCTCTGAGTGACAGCAGCACTTTGTCAGCCTCAGCAGCTCCCTGTGCCTGCTGCACAGGGGGGTGAAGGGAAGAGGAAGTATGGAAGCTTATTTTAATTACAGACATTTTTACTTGAGGAGAGGAAGTAAACATGAAAAATGTAGAAGTATCACAGATCTACATAGTTAATTGGGGCCCCAGTGAGGCTGACTCTGGGTTGCTGGCAGTCACTAGGCTTACTAGCAATTTTTGAGGATGAGGGGAAGAAAAAGGAAAGGCACACAGGCATTGGATTATATGTTTTAATTGAGAGCATATTAAAATATCTCCACCTCCACCATACTTGGTCATCTTACCAAGCTGCTTGTTCATTTAAAAATATAAATAAAAAATTAAAACTGTTTAATTATTTTCTTTCAGAATTAAAGTCATGAAGAATCCCTCTGAAAGATTTTTTAATCAGCTTCCAAGAAAATCTTCGAAAAGCAAGCCCCCCTTTCACTTTTTAAATGGAATTTGTAATCTAATGAGGAAATTATTTATGAAGTATTTGCTCTGCACCTGAAAATACCTCCAGTGAAATTATGTTTGGCAACCTGAAGCACTTTGAAGTCGATGGAGTGGCAATAAAAATTAGGCCTTCATTAAAGAGCAATGCTTTTTCTTCTGTAAACTGGCATCGCCTCAAGAGGTCAAACTCTGGGAAGGCCACAGATCTCTGCCCAAGCTGTGCCTCTGCACCACACATGGAAGCAATTTTGTCCATATTCTCTGCTGTTCTTTATGAATTTCTTCTTCCCCCCTCCAACCTTTTTTCAGGCTTCCCTCAACAGCTTTCATGTTGCATTTAGGAAATTAACAGTAACTGTCAAATTACTCTGCAAATAGGAGAATATAAGTTTGGAAGGAGTAGAACTTGCCTTTTGCCCTAGGGCCAAGTCAGTGGAAAGGCAACAAAGGGATCCTTGAGAAGTGTTTGGATAGACTGTTTTAGCAAGCCAGGCTCTTATTTTATCAAGTGCACACAATTTTTCCATTGGCAATTTTTCCCCCCTTCCTGTAAATTATTCTTTCCCCTTGTGCACCCCACTTGCTACATGGATTGGGAAAAGTACTGGGAAAGATTACATCTGCAAAGACTGGCAGCGTGGGTATTAACCCTCGGAGAGAGATGGAAGAGGCCCGGAAATGGAAGATCCTTGTAGGATTATGTACAAAAGGTGCAGTTTGATTTGAAAAAAAAAAAATCCCACTTCTCACATGTGCATACAAAGACCATGTAAAAGAGGGAGTAGTTACTTTAATTAAATACTGAAATCTTTTGGGGAAAAAAGTGAGAGAGGAAAGCTCAGAGGAATTGTAATCTATGGAGATGTAAGCTAATTACTTAATCACTTGCATTTGTAAATCTTATTATTGGAAAAGAAATTCCTGTAGTGATTAAATTACAGATATTTATCTGCTAATAGCCCTGATTAACTGGTGATGCTAATCTGTCATTCTGAAAGCCAATATTAACGGCATCAATCTCACAGAACAATAAACAGTTTATATGAAAGAAAACTTTGTCTGTGCACAGTCCAGATGTGCGAAGGGAATGTAGGATGTGTGAGATTCTGGAACCAGTTTGCTGGACCAACACAGCCGACACTCTCAAAATGAGTTGTTTTGGCCCATTAACCCGTTGTCAGGCACAATGAGTTACTTAGCTATGAACAAGTGCTGTCTTATACTGCAAAAGCAATTTAGTTAGCAGAACTTCTAGAGTAAATAAATAAATTCCAGGCTTAATTTATTACCAGAAAGTTATTAGGACTACAGCAGGTAAGCCAGAGTGAGTTGTTACTACATCTTGTTTGCAGGTCCTGAAAAGAAAAGGTAGCTGATAGAAGGCAAAAAGAGGTATAATTTATTTATTTTTAACAGATACCTGACTGATGCTATTGATTTTCACTTTGGCTAAATAAACTTTTTCTTTTTAATCAGTGCTTCTTACCACAAGCGAAAGTGATGAAGAGGAAAAGTGGAAAGACCAGTACCTTAATTTCCTCTCCATGTTGCAGGGCAGGTTTTACAGGGAAATGAAACTCCAGCAAATAAACCCAAGTTAGCCCTTCAGAGGAAATTTGCTGTGAAGCAGACAATGGCAAAGTACCCAGTGAAGATCAAGTTTCCTATTTAAGCTGTTCAAGAAGTACTGCAGGAGAAAAAAAAAAGAAATGAAACAATTACAGTAAGTGCTTGCCTTACAGAGGTCCTATCTCAAATATAACTGGAATCTACCAATGTAATCTTTATGATGACCAGATGTTACTATTTCTGGGAATGTCCTGAGTTTTCAAGGGCTGCTCGAGTTTCCTGGCTGATTATATTGAAACTGGTGTTTGCCTCAGTTAAAATAAAATCTGCCAGCTGGCTCATCTCATCCTATCACTGCCTCCCACTGCAATCTCCTTTATCCCAACAATTTAAGCAAGCTTTCTTTGTGCAGAAACCACTACAACAGTCTTTAAAAAAGACTCAAGACCTTTTGATTAAATTGAGTTGGGTTGAGAGTTATTGGTAAAGGAAGTACGGAATGTGAGAGAGCATGTGTTCCTTGTGCTAGATGCAAAGACAAGGATATACTGATAACATTGACAGGAAAGGGTAAGAAGATATGTTCACTTCATCTCAATACACAACAAATACTTTTTTTTTTACCCTCATGATTTTCTCTGGTTTGTCTTCATGGATTTTCTTTTTTTTTTTTTTCTGTTCTCCCCTCCTCCAAGAATGACAGAGATTTTGCTGTAACTATCAAGTCAGATGTTATTAAGCGTTTACAATAGGTTTGAAAGGCTGCCACCCATCCAGAAGTCCCACAGAAATCTACATCACCCACCCAGTATAGTTCTACAGTATGGGATCAGTGAATCCTTTCAGAAAACACCAGACACGTGGCCTGTGTTAGGCCCAATCTTTGAACACCTGCCCATGAAGTTGCCTGTACAGCAGTCCCTGATAGCACCTGATGCGGTGAAAACACTCCTTGCAATGAATCTGGGCCTATGAAGTAAATCTGAAGTATCTCAGAGAGTGAGGGATTTATGGTCTGAGTGCAGGCAACTTGTGCAGTACATGCATCAGTATTTTTGTGTCATAAGTATTTAGAGCTTGCCCAGTTTACAAGGGTTTTGTTCTCAGTAGCAAGAACAAGCAAAAAAAGATGGAACAATACAAAGGATTCAAGAGCCTGAGTATTCAGACGGAGTTTTTGAGGAAGTGAACCTTGCCAGCCATTGATGTGCTTAATAATGGAGAATGCTTGCAGGGATAAAAACAGATTACTGTGTGTCTGCTAACTCTGCACTTTTGAACTGAATGTGACGTGCACCTATGTGGTTAGGTACGTGGGAGAAGAAAATACAGAACTGCCCGCTTCCATTGCTCCAGGCATACACGAGGATGATAGTCTTGATACCTAGAAACCTGAGGTGCTACTCAAGCTGGTTGGTAAGGTTTGGTTGAACAATGGCACTCTTGGGCAGCTCAATGCGATCTGGATATCACCAGGAGAGTGAGATAAGCTCAGGAATCAAATAAGATGGGGTCTTCTGAAAACCTGCAGTGACACGTGAAGAAAAGGTAGGGAGGCCCTCCCATTATCTGACAAACACCTGTAGGGAAGAGGAGACCATGTTTTCAGGTAATGCAGAAATGCTCTCAATTTATGACCGTGCAGCCTGTTCCCTGTCAGGTTTCTCTCCCAGAAAGTTGGAGAGTGCAGAAAATCCTGTGATGAAGGAGTGATATTGAGTGGCCATTGATGAATGTTTCTGGTTTCTGTTGGCTGCAGCTTTTTGTGTGTAAGACTGGGGAATTATTTCCCAACAAATAGCATGCCTGCTATGTAAAGATTACTATCAAGAGATTCTTACCACACAATGACAGATACTTTATCCTTGACAGTGGTGAGTTAATTACACAAAAACACTCAAATAAAAGGGACCTTCTATTTTTTTCATCATATCTGAATGAATATATATCTCATTGGGAATGAACCACGGCAAGTAAACTCAGAGGAGCATAGTGTAATGGAAGATCAGTGAAGTTCTGGAAGAAGAGTGGAATCTCAGTAAGACATTATCTTTTAGTTCAATAAATTATGGGTGAAACTCAGGAAAAAAATATCCCCAGTGAAGATTTCAAAATAATACTGGAATATTTTCATTCATATAAGGGAAAAGAAAGGCATATTCTTTATTTTTTTCTGAAATATTTTAAATAAAAGGTCTGTTTTTTATAAATCATTGGTGGTAAATGAATAAAATGGTAAAATTATTCATTTTAACTTAGGCCCTTCATTTTCCTTTCTAAGTATCTTCTTGGCATATTTTCTCTTTGGTGTTTGTACTAATTATGGGACTGTTATAAATGGTGTTATACTTTTGGTAGTAAAAATGACAATTATGACAAACAAACAAAAAATCTTTGTCCTGTTTTCAGTTTCTCTTGTCTCTTTTGACTGGGAGCTCTGCAAGTCACTCTCTTAGTCTCTGCTTACCAAGTAGGGATACAACATGATTCTGCTGTCAATGGGAGCTGCAGGAATTCTGTAATTACTTCTAATGTTCCTGTTTTCCTGGTAAGGGAGCTGGAACAGTGTTAGAGCCAAGCACACATCTTGAGTGTCTTCTGAACATTAGGAAACTGAGACCGCTTCATCCTCCTGAAGTCCCTTTTAAAAAAATAGATTTCTTTTTTAAAAGAAATACATTTTTCAGGTTTTGGGGCAGTAATGCTTCATCAGTAGAGATGATGGACAAGTATTGAGGAAAAGGATGAAAATCTTGTTTTCTAATTTATATGGTATAGGCAGCAGGAACTCTTATTATGGTTGAAATATTTGGGCATAAAAGAGGCACATTGGTTTTTATCTGAGCTTAATGGTAGTTTCCCAGTTTTGTTTCCTTCCTGAAAGAAGTAGGTCTGTCTACCATAAAACACAAATTCCAAGGGGCTTTACAAAACATTGTCAATATTTATAATGATGCCTAAATGCAAACCTGCAGTCAATCTGTTTGGACAACAGCTCTGATGTTATCCTTCTTTTTGAATAAACAGGTCTAATAACATACCATTAAATAAATGATTTTGCACAGGCTTTAGCAACTGTAACTGCCCAAACAGCAACTTGAGCAGCCTTACAGACACAAATAGTACATTATAAGCTATAAAACTGCCATGAATTCATTATGAGAACAAAGTCTTTACTGTGCAAAATATCAGAGGGCAAAAATATATTTCTCTCCATGTAGTCCCCAGGTCTGTTATTATAAGATGAACTTGCAGAAGTTATAATTTTATTTTTGCAAGCAGGCCCATAAGATTTCAGTCACCATACATTCAACCTGCCAAAACATTTTCAGAAGTATAACATAATCTGGGGAAAGACAAATCCTCCTAAATCTTCTGGATCTAGATGAATAAAAACAGGTGTTACAAAGAAGCATGAGACAAGCCTGCAGTCACAACTATCACTGTTGTCTGAATGTTAGTGTTCAAGATCTTTCTTTTATATTATTTGCAAGAGCCGTAGAACTTCCTCAAAATAATAACCACACATCATCATTCTGTCACTCCACTACAAGACTGTCTACTGAATTTGAATACCTAGATTGGCTCAGGTTACTTGTCCAGTTACAGAGGCAATTCTCAACCACTCAGATGTGGGTGCAGATCCTCTGACCCAGACAGCTGCCTGTTCACCACCCCAGGCATCAATCTCTCCCCAGACACACCGGGGCATTCCAGCCCCATGGGTGTGGCATGACCCAGCACAGCAGAATGAGAAAAGCAGGCCCTGCTTTCAACCATTTGGAAGCAGAGGCTTCTTAAGGAAACATACATGTCTTTGGTAGGAAGACAGTCTGGAAAGTTTATTCTGGGGTTTGAATGAGATATTACCTTCTGCCAAGTTGAAAAGGAGACACTGAGCTCCCAGAATGAGATCCCAGGAGTTCATGAAGGGTGTTTTCCCTGGATGTGACTAGAGCCAGACATTGGTGGTCAGGATCACAGATAGCAGACAAACTTTTGTGTTATTGTTGGCAGAATCTGAGATTTTTCCTAGGAAACCGTGATGCTTGGTACATGTTGGACAGCAGTCAGGTGATAAACCACCTAAGTTCAAATGTCTTTCATGCCTGACTTGGAGGAGGTTTCCACTCTCTTGTGGGTATCTTACAGGTACATGATGGGGCATTCACTTCCTTTATCTTGTAAAAAAAGGCCTAGACCTGTTCTGAATGTACCTCCCAAAAGGTAAATGTTCATTTAGAGGACACTTCTTTCAGGCTCATCTATTAGTCAAGTTTAATTTCCATAGAAAAGTAATTATGACTATTGTGATAATTCATATTTGAGAGAGGCAAACTTCAACATATAAGAAGAGGAAAAAAAAGGGTTCATCCCATTGCATCAGTATAGTGACAACTGCATAAAGATGTCCCAAACCAATAATGTGTTAATTCTGTCCTTATCAAGAATTATTTTTATTCACCCAAAGTCTTGTTTTACCTATAAATAACTGTGTCCTAGTTAGGAAGTGCATAGGCAAGTAAGGAATTGCATAGTTTTAATCTTATCAGTACATCTTTTCTCATAACCTCTAGCTGAAAAAAAATATACTTTTTCCATCTAAAAAAAAAAAAAAGGAACACCAGAAAAAAAGTGTATATTCCTGTGGATAAATTGTAAGGTATAGAAGATCTACTTTCCTGTACTTACCAAATACTTGATTTGCTAAAACTCTGCTATATTCTGGACATTTTAAATGTCATGTCAACATAGATAGTGTTTCACTGTCACACAGTTTTTAATTGCTTTTCAAAAATGTAATTTTGGTGCTGACTATCAGAAGTGAAAATTAAAACTAAGAAAAAAATACATTAAAATAACTTACATTACAAAAAAACCCCTGTAGAAAATTTTAGTTTGCTGTGAAACAATTTCTCAACATCATAAAAAAGGGTCAAAACAAACCCAAACAACACCTCCTAGCAGACCACAGAAATGCTATTGGTTGAAAGTATAAATTAACTAATAATAAAGTATAGGAAAGGAAATTTAAAACTCAGTAAAGAAAATCAGTTGTATACATACACAAGGCAGAAATACCAATACAAGTTTTGTTCAGTTTTTACTCATTTTGTACTGATCTCCTTGGAGAGGAGAAATAAATCACAATGTCTCCCACATTACTCTGCTGTCAGTTTTTTTCTAACAAAAACCAGCAAACTCAAGAGTAATTTTTCAAAAAAAAACATGTGTCAATTTATGTAGGTATGTCTGCTCAAGCTGGGTTATACTGCCAGTGATATTCTGCCATCAAGAAATAGAGATAAAGCCTGAAAGTTTGTAAATATATATGTATAGTATTTGGGAAAGCAAAGATGCTGCAGTTGCACTACTAAAGGAAAGATGCTGCAGTTGCACTACTAAAGGCACAGTTTTCCTGTGATATAATTCATAATTATCCTGTGTTTAGTTAAGTGGGAGGTCTATTTATGTGGTGGTTGAGGTGTCTGTCAGAAGGGCGCTTGGCACTTCTCCTCCTTTGTGCTTTGAAGTTCATTTCCTACAGTAACATGTTCCAGTCATAACACCTCCTTCTTCACAGCTAAAAGTCAAGTCTGCTAGTCATCCCCCTATGCTTCAAAATGTAGAAACCATAATTTAGCCCTAAGGAAATAAACCAATTACAAGGAACCTGGTTTAACTTCCTGCTGTGGTAGACAAATGGAGATCTACTATGAAAGTAAGCCTGAAAGCTTAAGAAATATGTGTAGGTATTGAGCAATTACAGTCAACTGGAACATGCTAAGCAACAAACCAAATCCCCTCCTGAAAGGACCAGTTACTGCACATAGCATCTGAGGATAACGAAACCATTATGGTTGCTGCACTCTGGAGAGAGAGGTGTGTGAAATTTCCTGTTCTGGCTGTGGACTTCGGTGTTTTCATGATAATGAAATAGAGGACTACTCTATAAACTGCAAAGAATGTGGGTCAAGAAAACGTTTCTATTTCTACCAACAGAAAAACAAAGGTGTCTTGCTGAGCTTCATACACATAAATGGTATGGATGTATTCACAATTAAAGTCTTAGTCTAATAACAAGAAAAATTCTGGAGTAGAAGTTTAGGACACTCATTACTTGATGCCTGAAAATTTAATATTTTCTCTGAAACCTGGGAAATATCATAAATTATATCAGGTAATAACATCAGAAGTTAATTACCTTCCTTATTTCATCTTCTAATAATACTGATTTAGGAATGGTAGTCCAAGAATAAAAAGTAAACAAACCTTTTATGGCTTACCTTAACTAAATTTTCTAATTTATTGGCTGGGGTTGTATCACATGTAATCCTAATAATATTAATAGTTTTTTTAACATTTAAGAATTTTTCTTAAAAATCATGGATCACTCCTATCCCAATAAATAAATAAGGTATACTATGTGTATTCAAGACAGATAAAATTAGGAATACATGACCATGTCACACTATATTGTTAATCTGGTTTAAAAAAATATTTTAAAATTATTGCAGTCAGCTTTCTATAGAAGCTAATATAAATTCAATATATTCAGCTAACATTTGCAAAATGCCTAATGATATCAGCAAAACTGATTTGCTAATGCTGCTTTCTTGAGAAAAAATGTTTTAAACATGACCAACTAATGGTTCATAAACATTTTTGAAAACACTCTTAAGTTAAATAGGCTGTGTTACTTATTTCACTGTTGCCTTTTGAGATGTCACTATATAGTGTGCTAAACAATTCAGTGAATAATGTAAGTAGTGCATAACAAAAGGCAATATAATGCTCTGGAAAGAAATTATTACATTTTTATGAGTACCATTTCTCGGGATTTATTTTCATTCTAAAGCACATAAAAATTAAAAAATGAAGTGTCAGAATAAGGTGAGGGGGAAACTCCCAGCTTTGAGACATTCTACAAATACTGTAGAAAACCAGTAGACATTTCAGTCAAATATCTCCAACACTGGATTCCTCATTTTTTGTTTCCTGGATAGACAGCAAGCATTCTTTCTTCCATTGGAATTTATGTAAATTCCTTTTAGCTGAAATGAAGCCATGTAGGGCAATTGTACAATCCTTCATCAGCGCTCACAAGGTGAGTGCAGTCAGTGTCAGAATGGGGTAGGATTACACATGAGGCCTCTGAAGAGAGCTCAGGGTACAGCAGGAAGTGGTCATGGTCACGAGGCAAAGGGACACATCTGACACCCCCTGGCCCTGATGGGAAGCAGTGCCCTGAATGTTTGGAGCAGCCTTGCAAGCAGACCTCTTGTCTCAGTTTGAAGCGAAAGCCAATGCCCTTCCCCTGCAAAGGAGGTATCCAGTCGCATACTTGGCATGCTTAAAAAAGAGTCAAGCATGAATTTTTTTGGCCAAAAGCTCATCTGGGACTGTGGTTATGTTGGCCAAATTAATTATCTGTAGTTATGTTGGCCAAGTTGATTAATTTAGGCAATTAATTCAGTCTGTATATTTGTTTGTTTGCTTGTTTTTTCATCATTTATTTTCCATTTAAAACATGAACAAATGTTTATCTTTTCAGGATATTTCTGGTGAAAGGCTTTTGCAAAAAGTTCCTTTTTTTGCCATCATGTTTTGAACCAGCTGATGATGAACTGCAATTTTCTAAAGAACTACATGTTTAATAGACTATAGCCACATGGGCTGTGGGGACTTTCAGCATTAGATACTCATGACAAAAAAAACTTCAACAGAAATACATTTTTAATAAAAAAAATCCAAAAAAGCCAAAACCCGAACATGCCCAAACTGATTTTTTAAATCTCAAAAGCTACACATTTAGGGGACTATGCTGTATACTCATCTTCTTGTCAGTCTTCTTAAGTAATTTCCTGGCACACTGGCCAATTTTTATTAAAATAGGTGAAGAAAACCCAACCTAACAAAAATCAGTCAAACAAACAAACAAAAAAACCAAAACCAAAACCAAAACAGCCCCCACAAAGGAGAGTAGATGATTCAAAGTTAAATACATTCTTTAATTTATAAGCATACCACTGTCTTGTCAGAGGAGACTGAAAGCAACATCTCAGCTGCCAGCTATGACTTACCAGGCACAAAAGGACTGCTCAGCTGAATACCACACTTTATCTCCAGATGAGCCAGGAGTTGTGTGTTAACCAGGGAACACACAGAAGAGAACGGAAATTATTGTTATCATGAGATAGTTGATGACTCAAATATTATAAAACCACAGGATAGGAAGCTGCATTAATTTGAGTGATCATGGACTAGTCTTTGCTTTTATATGGAAGGAAAATATATCAAAAGTTGGCTTTGTTTCAGAAAATGTTGATATGCCATATGAGTAAATCAAAATTAAATTTATACAATGATTTGGTTTTCATTTTTGTATTGTCTGTGTTATTCATATGTTATTTCATAACTTGCTGTGCCTGAATAGATCAAAACAGGTGTCAAAATGCCAAACATTTTCTGCTCAGTGAGAAACCTGAGTATCTGTCTGGCTTTGTTTAAATATCTGTTTTGTAGAGAAGAGTAGAACTGAGCAGGCAGTTGCTTATTTATTGTTAATTTTATATTCACTTGCTGTATGTTATTTCACTTTATTCTTCCACCTGTGTTTCATAGAGAAATAAGATAATTTCCAGATATATGTGGTCCTGATTTGTAGTCTTCTTGCCAGATCCACACCTTCAGACCACAACCTAGCAGCAGATGCTCTTCTCATCTATCTTGCTGTGCAAGCCGCAAAAGACTGCTACTTCTGCATCCCACCAATTTTGTAACCATGGGAAGCTGCTTCCAGCCCTGCATCTGGATAAAGCCTCAAGCCAGGACTTGTGATTTACTTATTCCCTCACTAAACTGGTTCCCTCCTTGCCACCAGCATTTTGTCTTGCATTTTCACACTCCCAAGACCTCAGGAAACCAGATGGAGCTGCTCCTCCAGAAAGAAAACATTCATGGGTATCCTCTTTTGCTAGGCAATGTTGTCATGATGATGGAATGACAAGGAAGGCAGCAACTGGGGCAATTCTGGAACAAGAGCCATGGAGAGTGGTGAGGCAGCAGCTCAGATTTAGCGTTGTCTCAGAAGTTGGGGAGCTCTCTGCAGTGGGATGCCTGTCCTCACACTTTTGTCTTCACATTCACTTCACAGTGAAGGGTTTGGCAACGAAGCGTTAAAGTTACATGCCAGTAAAAAGTACACACTCAGTGATATCTTGGCTTCACAAAATATCTTATTGTTCTGTGGTATCTCACCCTGCAAAAGCAATTTTTGTCCCATGTGAAGGAGGAAGGGCTGACCGAGGAAATACCTACTGTGTGGCTGAGGAGCTTATGATAACAGTGCAGTAACTATAGCTAGCAGTAAATATGAATAAATTGAGGCAATGATGGCAGCCTGTAGAAACTTTCCCCAGTCAGGTGACTCCATCAGCACACTCCTGGGTTCTGAAACATTTTTAGAGTAGATTGTTGTTATTTCTTGAATTTTCAGTTTTCTTCCATCCAAACTTTGCATGTCCCTCAGCTTCCATTAAAGACAATCTATCTGACCAGTAACCCTACACATGCGGTGAAAAAAAAAAGGAAAAAAGTAAAGGGGTCAGGGAGAGGTTGCTTGAATAGGCAATTAGTGGGAAATTTCATAAACAATAAGGGAATATTGTTAGAGAACAGCCTATTTTTTCCTACAAAAGCCTCCATTTCATCTCCAGGAATATTCTTTTTATGCATACTTAGTTTAAGAAGAAAATCCCATCATACATCTTTCAGGATATTTTTCATTCTTCATTTATGATCCTATAAATGTTTAGGTAATAATGCTGGTATTGGAAGCAAGTCAAATGAGCGCAATTCAAATCAGTGGGCAAACTAGAGCAGAGTCTTTTATTTACAGTCTGCTTGATCAGACCACATTAAAATCAGCAACAGTTAAGCCTACTCTGTTTACAGCCCACAGGTTGTTATCTAGTTTCAAACCTTTCTGTTCAGAATTGTTAAACCAGTGCTGTACTGCATGCAGCTCAAAATTAATTGGAAGCTTGGATTCTAATGGCTGCTTTTCGAGGTGGGAGTTGGAAATCCTGAATTCCACATCATGCCCTAAAAATGTATTCATTTAATTTAAAACCTTTACATTAAATTACAGGTTATTTGAAAGTTAAACACTTAGTCACAGCATTCTGTATCAGATGCTGTGAATTTATTCACATCTAGGTTTTAAATTACCTCCTTTCCATTTCAGATGCCAATTTCACTAGGCTACCTGAAACATCATTTACATAGAGTTATTACATCAGGAAAGAAAAAATCCTCTCTTGTGTTCAGTGCCTTGTTTCTCTAATCCCCACAGACAGTGAGGAAGAAAGGCTGGCTTTATACTGTCAATTTCTTTTACTGCACCCATTGGCACTTGTCAATATTCCTTACCAGACAAAATGTGCAAATATTCTAGGACATGTAACAGCTTCAGAAGCTTGCTGCCACTTACGTGTGGGTATACTGTAAATGTCTACACATTAATTAATGGAAAAAGAGGAATATTTTGATGTTGTCAAGCCACAGATAGATCTCTACTAGCTGAGCTGATTAGTCAGTTCCATGAAATGTTCATATTTCCATATGACTATCTCATTTAATAAAAAAACCCCAAACCTTCTTGTACTATTTAGTGGGGAAAAGTCACTGTATGACTAACAGAATCTTGTAAACATACAGTTCCTTAGGGCTTTTCTGGGAGATGGAGTAATATATGCTTCCATAATTCTCCTGTTATTTTTAAACATGGATTCAAACTGAAACATACACAAGATCTGGGGCCATTCAGCACTGGACCTGTACCTTTTCCCATAGCTCAGTGCCCTAATTTATACACATTCTGCAGTCTCTTGGTAATGGTATTCATTCTTCTGCAGTTGTGCAAATATATCCCCTTTCAGTCAGACAGGATTCAGTCACACCTACTTGCAGACATTCTCTTGTCACACTGAATTAGAGTGACCACTTACAAATGAGAAACAATTGAGAATCATGCCAGTATTTTCTTTTCTTACCTGACAAGTCCTCCTGAGAAGCCCTAGGTGTTAGACCTGTCTAAATGTAATTTGAGAAACTGAGCTCTGCTTAACCAGCTCTCCCCATGGTGATAACTCAGTGATGCATACTTCTGTGCTCCTTGCCCTCTACTCTGAGCTGGACTTGCTTTGTGTACCATTTCTCAAAATAAAGAAAACAGTTCTGTTCTGGGATGCCGTTGAGATGACTCTTCTCAGCACCACCTGCTTAAGCTTTTAATTGTGAAATCAGATCTAGAAGATGCATGTTATAGAACATCTGAAAAATTAAATCCTTCAGATGTCTCTGCTGGGTACTAGAGTGAACTGCATCAGGGCTCCCATCTAACTTACATACAAGGTTTTACATCTTTCCAGCAAACAAACCAAAAACAGGGCAGGAATAGTTGAATAGAAAAAGAAAAGGATAATTCTCTCTATATATGTCAGGTTCTGCTGAGATATGCCAGGTGTGTGTATATGGACTCATGAGGTCACAAATATTTCCATCCTCCACAACTTAAATCAAATCTGAGATCAAGTACTTAAACTTACATTGAAACCTTGAATAGAGTGATACAACCTTTGAGGGTGTGTTGTCGTTACATTATTCTAAAAATTGAGTTCTTAGTTAGAAAGAATGATGAAATAAAGAAAATTATAAAGCTTTTATAAAAATAAATTAAGGAAGGATACCGTTTCACAAATTGGATGAAAACAGAAGTTTTCTCTAAGCTTTGGCTATTAGGAGCTCTGATTCTGAAGCACCCATGTGTATTCCTGAACCACGATCCCATAATCCTTGTGGTGCTAGCATTCTGAGCTGCTAATGCTCTAGTCCATTGTGAGGGAAAAGGACTGCAAAGCAATAAAATATGGCATAGTTTTGTTGAATACAAGACCTTTTGTAATTTAGGAGTCCCGGTTTTAAATTTGCACACCACTGAATGTCAAGGTATAACATGCAATTTGGAACAGCTTGGACTTGGCTGTGCTGCAGGATAACACCTGATATTTAGGTCATTTACACAGAAGGTAGAAAAGGAAATCTTCACTACCCTGACTTTAAATGTCTACATCTGATTGTGACTGTCTACATATGACCTAATAATCCTGAACTCTCTCTACACTAATGAGAGAAACACAGTTTCCAGGGGTGACAGTTTCCACTAAATATAGATGTCTGCTTTGGGACAAGACGAATGACTTTCTAGAAATGCCTTTTTCTTTCCATTAGCTATAAATAGACCCACGTTGATTAACAAAGATGCAGACATCTGCGCTATAGATTCTGACATCCAGTCAGTTGAATCCCGTACAAACACTTAAGAGACTTATGAAAAAAGAAATATATTATACAAGTAATTGACAGTTATTGAATTGAATATTACCACATCAGCAGATAAATCCTTAAACTTTTTCTCTGAAATACAAGGGAATTCTGTCTTCCTGGATTGTATTTTTCTGATTTAATTTTAGATGAGTGTATGAATTTGTGTATGTTTACATGTTCTTCCTCTAAGACCTTTTAAACTGAGAGAAGAAAGAATCAAAACCTCACAGGTTTACTCACCACTAAACCATTGGCCCCTTTTATACTTGTAGAATAACACTAGCTAATTAATATCTAATTTTTAGTAGTAAATATATTAACTTTAAATTATCTGCACAAGAGTAATGATACATTTGTGTAATTTCCATACACTGCATGCATGACAAGGTTTCCCCTCTACCACTCTGTTATTCTCATTCATATCTCACAGGACCTGGAAATCCACCTGGCCATGGAAAAGAAAAAAGGCATTAAATGTTGAAAGAGAAAGCTGAGAAAAAATATGTATGGTGTGTTTGCTAACTTTTTGTAATTATCTATACCAAAAAGGCATCTAAACCAGGGTATTAATTTGCTCTTTTCTGCAAAATATATGTATGTTGTGTGGGGTTTGACTGCAATTACTGTGTTAACAACTCTGTGTCACAGAATTTATTCCCATAAGCAGTTGGAATCTTTGATGACCACTTCCTAAACTACTGCATTGTCTATGACTGTTTCAGTACTGATGCTCTGAACATTTGCCTCAATGGAGGGGATAGAGGCTTCATGGGAAAGACGGGAAAAATTACCAGATGGTAATTACCAGATGAACAAGGAGCTCCTGACCAAACTTAAAAATAAAAATGAAGCATATAGGAGGTGAAAGAAGGTACAGACAGCATGACAATACGGAGGCACTGTCCAAGCATGAGGTGTGGTTAGGAAGGCCGCCTGAAGTTACATTTTTAATGGCTGTAAAAGATGACAGGAAAGACTTCTGTACATACCTAAGAGGCGAAGAGAAAGATGTGGAAAATGTGGTCCATTGCTGAATGAGGCAGAGGACCTTTGACACAGGTATCAAATTCTTTCTTCACCTTAAGCTCTACCAGGAAGACTAACCTTTGGAAAACCCAGGCACAGAGCAAAAGCCTGGAGCAGTGTTGACTTACCTTGATGGAAGAGTACCAGGCAAGAGAATATGTTAGCAAGCTGGACATTTTTAAGTCCTTAGACCCTGGTGGGAAGAACTGATGAGTGCAAAGGGATCTGGCAGATGTCATTGTGTGGAATGATCATGACAAATAGGAGAAGCACCTGAGGACTGGAGAAAAACAAGTGCTTTCTCTGTCTTCAAAACGGTCAGGAAGAGTAAGCTATGGGACTGAGGGTTGAACAGAAATAATAAGCATTCTTTCACAGGATAATGTAAATGCTCTTTCATAGGATAACGTAATGAATTTTGCATTTATCTTTTTCATCTCCAGTTTTCTATCCTAGGTTTAAAATACCAGTCAGATTTAATTCCATCCCTTTTATTGAAGGACCATCTGTATCTTTCCCTTGGCCCCGGATCAGGCCTGGTGTGCCTGTCCATCCTTGGAATATATTATCAGCTGCAGTGAATGCTGTCTTACCAGATCATGAATTGACTCACCAAATTAATGCCTAGGGATTTTATTTTCTTTTGAGTGTTTTTTTTCTTCCAAAATTGGCCTCCATTTACTAAAAAAATATTGGCCCTCTACTGTAGACAATAAATCAAAGCAAGCCTCTTGTGTTGTATCCAAGTTGCTTATCTACTGTTCCAACTAACAATAGAAAGTATCACATTAGGGAAATCTATTGCCTCATCTGTGGAATCTATCCTGAAATTAAAAAATAATTGGTTGTTCTCTGAATCAAATAATGAAACCTAAACTTGCAAATTTTTGTGATACAGGAGAAATGTATTGAAGGAACACATCTTTAAAACTGAGGAAATAGTTCTAAGTCATCTCCTAAGTGGATTTTTAGTTTTGGAAGGGAAGCCTGGTGTTTTCAGAATCCCCTTAGATCTACTTCTTACAATAGATTATGAGTTTTGATATGCATATTATTACATTGTTTAGGAAAGTTAAAAGAACAAATAGAGATTACTTGAAACTTGAGATTTCATGATGTGCTTCAGATTACCTGCGATTACTTGAAACTTTAGACTGCTACTGAGACTTGTGAGCCAATGAACTTCATGGACCAAGATGGGTTTTTAGGGTTTCTTCATTATAATGTCTATTAGCACAGTCACTATACTGACTATTAGGAGTCTCACCTTGCCACACCGTGGGATCCAAAAAGACAGCACAATTCAACTGGAAGATGGACTGTGCAGAGAAAATGGGCTGAATGTAGAAGGTTTACTTATCTGGAAAAATTAATGACAAATGAGATAATGGGGGGAAAAGATGGTTAGTTTTAAACCATGGAGACACTTGTGATTACAGGTTGAAATTCAAAAATGGTGTTGAAATTTTCTGACAAGTTAAAGAAAGAACCACAAAGATATTTTGATGACTGAAGAAAAAAACCTTGAAAAACTTACAGCATATGCTTGTAAATAAGTAACTAGATGTGAACTTACAGAGGAGTAATTAATGGTTCATATGTTAACCTGTCTGACTGTAAATTATTTATATGTCCACACTAACAGGTGTTTCTCTTTTACTTGTTTTCCATCAAGGACCGCTTTATGTAATTGCTCAGGATATATAAATACTTCTACAGGAAGAAATTACTGAGGGTTGCAGTGAGAGAGAGACTTAAGTGTCTGGCAAGGAAGCTTCTGCTGCTATCAGACCATCCCCCAGTGATCCTTGCTTACTCTGCTGTGGTGCATACTACATTTCTCCTGAATAACTGCTGGTAAAATATCTGAGATGAAACTATCACAAAAAAATGTGTTAGTGAATTTGTGAGGCTAGAAACTGCCTCCAGATGATACAATGTTGTTTCAAAAGCACTAATGCTCCTTATATTTCCAATTGATTTTTCTTTAAATAACAGGAGCAAGCCTGAGGATGTTAGAAAGCTTTATATCTGATTGATTTAAAAAACAGAAAAAACTTAGAGATATATTCTCCTCAAACAATTTTTAACAATTGTTTTATATTGTCATAACATATATATCATCATTTAAACATTATTAAGAGGGTTAAATGAGCCATTAAGCAGCTTCTTCTTTTATTGGGTTGCTGCTGGATCGCACACAGGCACACACAACACTAATAGTACCTCACTATATTTACTTTTAGGAAAATATTATCAGACAATATTATTGATGTGACTTAATAACTGAGAAAGGATGTTACAAGTGCTGGATCAAATTTCTCATGAGAAGAATCATTTTTTTATAGCAAAACCAAGTATTTTTTATCTTCTTCTTCAAAGCCTCGTCATTGATCCATCCAGCATCTTCTGCAGCTATCTGTGCTTCTTAATATTCACATAGCTCATACACTTGCTTTGGGGTAAAATTCCTACTTAACTACTCCAGGATGTTTAACTTCATGACTGGAACCTTAGAGTAATCTATTACCATGCAGGAAAAAATTGACATACTTGTGCTACTTATATATTTATATTATATGTGTGTTTTTTTTCATAAGCAATGGTATTTTACCATGCCATATGACTTGAAATTATACTGTACAGATCAAAGATAACACCTCAGCACATATGAAAGAAATACAGCAAATAAAATATACAGGGGCTTTTATTTATTTTTTTTTATAATAAGTACTTCTGCATTACTTCCTCCCATATACACATTGCTGGAGCATCTTTCATACAACTACTGTTCTCTAGTACTTATGTTTCCAGGGGGAGGTTTCTGGGCCATACTTCAGCAAAACTTTTCAGATTTTTTTTAACTAATGCCAAATGGCAACTGTTCCTGTATGGCTTCCAAAGTACCCTAAATGTGAACGTACATAATACAAAAAAATCAACAATTATGCAAGGAAGGCATCCAAAGTAAGAGAAGACTTGGAAGCAGAAATAAGGAATAGGAACTGTATGGTAATATGCATGTGAAATATTTTAAAAATTTAGCAACTAGACAGATTTTTATTCACTTGATAGTAATAAGTAAAGCATTGTCTGGTTAACTGTATTCTATAAACTTGAAGCCAAGAAGCAGGAATTTGAAATTACAATAGCTACAATAATTTCACAAATCAGGAATAAATCTATTGTTGTGTATAGACAGAAGAATTTGAAGCAGTGACATGGAAGGCTTGGGAGTGTTCATAAGGTACTTTTTTCTATGTTTGGAATGACAACGTGTTTGCAATGAAACCTGTGTCATAGGAAGTACCTGAGGCACTACTTTACACTAAAATCAAATCTTATTTGGTCAACACACCCAGAAGAAAACATGACCTTGAACCTTCAAGAACTAGATAAGGAACTCTCTTAATCAAAGAAGGGCTCAAAATAACTATTTGGAGAAGAGCTGAAGGGCATCTCTTGATTTCTCACACCCTTTGAAACAATGAAGGGTTCATGATGTGCTGAATCATGGTGACACCTCTATAAACTGGTTCAAGCTAAATAGACTCTTAAATAATTTGTAAACTCCTTCCTAGAAAGATTTCATTATGTAGGCAGTATGGTTTCCAAATTATGACCAAGATATAACTTTGTCCTTAAAACCAAAAACACCTGAAATGAGAAGACATATGGTAGTACTGATGCTAGGAGAATATGAGACCAGGGTTTGAATGACTACTCACTTCACCTTTTCAAAATCACAATGCTAACAAATGTTTACAAAGACATTCTTTACCCTTGCTCCTGGTTTATAAATAACAGGATGTATATTTTACTTTTAAATCAGGATCCTTTGCTAGTTTTGCAGTAAAAGTGGTTGTAATTTTGGAGCTCTGCCTGCATCCAAACACATCCAATTTTAGCAGATGCTTTGAGGCCCAAGTCTAACTTTTGTTTTTTTTTTTGCAGTTACCTATATCAGATGACAATATTTAACCTACTTGTCACCTTAGTCAGTTGTAAACACATAACTGTTCTACTTCACAATATGCTTCCTAAAGGTAATGGATTATACATCTCATGAAAATACAATAGTATACTCTGGTAATTTGGTAAGTCTGGGAGCTCAAGACCACTGGGGTTTAGTTCCAGGTTCCAGCAGTAGAATTAGACTTAATACAGAATAATAAATCTGAAAAGTTATTCAGCTCCTCAAAGATGTGAGTCTATCTTAGGCAGAGTGAAACATTTCTTCAGGCTCTGTATTAATGATAATGGGAGAGTAGCCACCTAGATCACATCTAGACATGGCCATGGGTGACTTCAGTGGCCAGGTGTGTGAATCTTGAGCTGCTACAATTCAGACAGCATGCTCTTGCATAAGGAGTAGTCACCCTGGGCCACTTGAGTTGCCTTAAGAGCATCAGAGAAATCTGGACAGATTGGCAGGTATGAAGAAAGAAAGAGAGCCCCGCCCCTTTCTGCACTCCATAGCACCTGTTTATCTGACTGAAACCTACTCTTTGTGTTCAATATACTGTTTTAGCTCACATGGTTTTCTTGGATCTCTGTTCTGTCAGGCTGCCTTTCAAGGAGTGTTACAAATCACAGTGGGAATCATTGCATCTAGGTTTAGCCATATCCTCAAAAACATCCTTGTATCTATTCAGAAACCAACTGCCCTGAGCAACCTTGTCTGAGTTAGTGGTTGTCTCAGCAGGAGCAGATGATCCACAGAGGCCCTTCCCAACAAGTAGAACTCTGTGGTTCTGCTTACATCTGAAATGACTACCCTGGGGGCACTCCAGGGCATATCTGACAAATGTAGGCACCAACCCTCGCGTGAGGTGATTCACACCCTGGATGTGCTTATTCCTTGCCACTGACCTTAAAGAGAGTTTATAGTGACAGATTCAGATGTAGATACCTGCACAAAGGATTTAAATAGCTGGTCAGGTAATCCCTTCCTCAATATTCTGAGATCTCTGTCTTCTGAAATTATTCTGCCCTCATCAATAGGACCATAAAAACCCACTGTGGTCACATAATACTTGTTTCCCTCAGAAATAAAGTTTAACAATGTAATCGGGTAGCAAAGTTTAAGAGAATAGTGACAGAGAGCACATTTAATTGTTAGTGAGGTGACAGATTTTTTCCCAACTTTTATCCCCACTTGCTGTGTGAGCATAGGCAAGGCACTGTGTGTGCCTCAGTTTATTCAAATGTAAAATGGTTATAATTAATATTCAGCATAATTAATGATTAAGTGCCTTGAGAACATGTGATGAAACAAACTCTAGAAGAGCAGAGTATTTTTGCTTCAAACTCTTTAAAACTGTATCCCCTTGCCACATATTTTCAAAAAGTCTACAACTCCTTACTAGAGCTAAATGACTAATTCAAATGAATAATTTATCTGAAGAATTTTGCTTTGTTTTCTCTTTGCAAATTGTTCTCAAATAGACTGCAAAATTCTTGGGCTTATTAGTTATTGCCAAATTATGCACAGATCTCTTCAGTGACTAATTTTATGTCTGAAACTCATTGAATTTTTTCCTGAAAATGTTAGCAATTTGCTGTTTGTACTGTGCTGGTAGTTCTTTCCTATTATTGAAAAGCATATGTAATTAATCAATGCAGTCGTACCTATATGTAATGATATTTTATAAATAAATACATATATATGAAAAATTCCTGATTCATGGACTTTAAAGGTCAGAGAGCACCAGGAGACCACCTACTCAGAACATCTGTAGAGTCAGTTTCCCCAGAATTGAGACTAATAATTCGTGCTTGACTCGAAGTGGCAGACTCCTTTTAAGAGGATCTGCAAAAGATTATCGAGAAAAGGAAGCATATTTTCAATACACTTAAATTCACTATATGGGATTGATTCTTTCTTTTCCTTCTACTATGAATCAAAGAGGACTAGAAATGATTGGATTAAATTACATTCTCTCTTCATTCTTGATTGGGTGACTTCAAGAGGCAGAAGACAATGCACTGCTCTTGGTACATTTTTCCAATACTTGATTACACTGCCTGTTAGAAATGTTTCATACTAATAATATGAATTTGTCTCAAAGGCTTTAATTTCCCTTTGACAGTTCTTAATTAATAAGTTACACATCACAGTCAAGTTACCTCTTGATCTTTTTCATGAGCTAAACAGATTGAGTTTACTATAAGCCTGTTTTGAAGCTCTCAAATACTAGTTTCTTCTGAACACTCTTAAATTTGTTGACATGCTTTAATATTCTACTGTCAGTCTCAGCAGTGCCATTTATATAGCTAAAGTTCATGACATATTGATTAAGAACATCCATTTCCTGCCTGGAGATCAGGCAAAATATCATTGTGACTGATGTCAGACAAATGATGAATCACACACACTTAAAAAAGTTGCAGTCAAACACACCCATAACACATGCACACAGAATTTCAATTTCAATGTAAATATTTTATTTGGCTGAAAATTCCGTTTTCTTTTCTAGTATATATTTGTGTCTACTCAATCTATTTAAAATTCTTTTGTTAACATTGGCATATTTTTAAAAAGAGAAAGAAACAAATATTTCCTGTGAAATAAGTAAGTAAAGTGACTCATTTTATGTGTTTTTGAATTAAATGCAGGACCCAAATTTTGATCTGTTTCAGCTTCTGCTTTTCAGTGATGTTGAAAATTACCTGAATAACTTTTATCTATCTCTCTCTGTGACTTACACCATTAACTGCATGAATTGTTATTGTTAGGGCACAATACACAGTGAGACTTTTTTCCCAACTAAGGTTTGGAATTGAAATTAATTCTACACAAATAGTTAATTTTTATTTATAGGAAAATAAGCAAGAAATAAAGTTACCCATGGAAACTTGAACCAAAATTTGCCGTAAAAGCAGGGAAAACAATCCAGCTGTGAGAGAAATACATTCATCATGTATGGATCAGGAAAACTGCTTTCAGGAAAGCCTTGCTCTGTGGTCTCCTCTAGACCCCTGATATTCAAACAGATATACTTGTTCTGGAGTCAGTAGAGCTTGGATCAGGCTCTAAGCACAGGAATTTTCTGGCATCATGTAGCAGGTTATATGAATGGACACTTTCCTTTACTTTGTGCCTTCACCATCTGTTCTGCTTTCTAATTAAAAATGCAAAATGAACTTAATTAAATATTGGCATCACAAAAATAAGCTAGAAGTTTTTTCAATGCATATGCATGTTCTTTATTAAATGCAACAAGCATCTGTTTTGTTTTCTTATGTTTCAAGACACAGATAGAGGGAAATTGCTTTTTCCTGACAGAAAGGATATTTTTCATTAGTAAATTGGAATTAAATAGAAGAGGTAACACTTCACAACAGTTGGTAAACAGCAGTTTCTGTAAACAGAGATTCAGGTCTGAGTTCTTTTCTAAGGAAGCACAAACAACCAGGAAAAAAACAGGAAGGAAAGCCATTCCTAAACATTGTTCTAACTGACTAGTGAAGTCAAGCTCTTGGTCCAGGTTCTACAAGAGCTGTGAAATTTAGGTATAAGTAACAACTTTTGAGTAGGTATCAAGACTTGTGTCACTCCCTCCAAGAGCTGCTGAACCAAGCCATTGTTTGCCTTCCAAAACAGTGTACACCTTGTGCTTAGCCCGTGTAAAGGGTTACTAATTAAGTGTCTTGGTACTTTACAACATCTAGGGGCGGGGGTTGTAAGGAAGTATAAACATTCCTAGTTTTCAGATAATGATGGGCAACTGTGCTGGTTTGAGATTGATTAGCATTTGGTGAGCAGGAAATAACCACCCATGGAAGTGATGTTTGCTTGAGAATTTCCCCTGGGCCCGGTGTAAACCATTATGGTCTGCATGTACCCCATATTGAAAACGCAAGTGGTCAAGAAGGCCAATGGCATCCTGGCAATAGTGTGTCCAGCAGGACCAGGGAAGTGATTGTGCCCTTGCACTTGTCACTGGTGAGGCCACACCTTGGATCCTGTGTTCAGTTCTGGGCCCTTCATTACAGGAAAGAAACTGAGGTGTGGGTCAGGCCCTGATGAGGCCAATGGAGCTGAAGGTCTGGAGCACAAGTGTAGTGAGGAGCAGCTGAGGAAAGTGGCTTTTTGTAGCCTGCAGAAAAAGAGGTTTAGGGGAAAACCTTACTGTTGCACAACTATTTGAAAGACAGTGTTAGTGAGGTGGATGCCAGTCTCTTCTCTCAGGCAACAGTAACAGGATGAGAGGACATAGCTTTAAATTGCACCAAGGGAGGTTTAGATTAGCTATTAGGAAATAGAATTGATGGAAAGGGTTGTAATGCATTGGAACATAGTGCCTAGGGAACTGGTGAAGTCACCATCCCTGAAAGTGTTCAAAAAAACATGTGGATAGGGCACTTGAGGAGATGGTTTAATGGTGAACATGGTGGTGGTGCTAGGCTGACCTTTGGATTTGATAATCTTAAAGGCCTTTTTCAAGCTAAATGATTCTGTGATTCTATGAGATATCTACGTCAGTAAATACAAACAGGGAAAGGAACTCACCTCTGGGCTTGAGGACACAGTGGATGTGTCCTGGCCACTCAGGATCAACCTCTTCCAGAGGTTTATTTGTATTACATAGTACTTCGTCCTATATTTCTTCAAGGTTCCATTGTCCCAACCCATAATACATATTTTTTGTGTGATTAGCTAGTTCAGAGTGCATGAAATAAAGAGGCACTGTGCTGCAGCCAACCAGAACAATGCTTTTGTATCTTGAAACTGAGGGCAAATGTAGCATGTCTTAGTAGCCAGAAAGCATGTAACTGGCTTTCAGCACAAATTCCTCTTAAAGAGTGTTGGGGTGTTTTAACTAGGAGGCAGACTTGATGCTAGCCTGTCCAACTTGCTTTCTAGAGTGAGATGTCCTCCAAAGTGTTCCTGGGTTTTGTGTCAGAGAGCTGAGGGAGCTGGCCCAAAAAGCCGGGAAGTAGGTGTTGTGCCCCAGGGACTCAGTGAGTTGCACACAGCTGAGAGTAGCAGTGCTCACTGAGACTAGACACACAGGAGAAGTCAGTTGCTACAGCACTTGCCCTGCAATAATAGTCAGGCCTTTGGTCACTTGACTAAGTCAGAGCCCTGGATTAGGTTTATAGAGCTCCTGTAGAGGCTCCAGAATGATTGAGGCATCCCTGACTGGGATCTGCAAAATGCAACCTGGCAAGGGCTTCCTGTGTTATTCAGTAGTGTAGCTAGGGAGATAAGTTTATTTTATTTTAAATAAACTGTACTCTGAATGTTAATTTCTGAAATCCAAGCCTCACTTTGAATTCACAGGCAGGAATTCTTTCCATTAGTATTATGCTGAAACTACTCTTTCAACACGTATTTCAGAGTAAGCATTTATTGGATCATAGACTAGAATTGAAGTGTCCTAGTTCCCAGGCTGTGGAACAATCTGGTCAGAAGCTGCTCAATATAAAAATATAAAATTCACAAGAGTGAGCTGACTAGAGCATCTTATCTTGTGAATCAAGGCTTAGGGCCACCCTTGATTAGACAAGCACTCCTACACTTTAGTTCAATGCTCATAAGACCAAGCAGCTGGGTAACACTACTCAGTGTTGTGCTCAATGTTGACAATACTCACTCAGCCTGGACTGGCACGAAAAACCCAGGAAAAGAAGCTGGTGATTATGTCCCAGTGGGACTCTTAAGAAAAGTTAGAGATGAAACTTACTCTTTGAGAGGCAGGGCAGTGTACCCTATTGTAATTCTAGTTTGGTATTGCCTTCACTTCACTGTTTCTTCACCTGCACCATCAATGTCTTCCTGGAACTGAACTGGGTGGCTTCTCGGTGAGTCCAAAACCAGGTCATTAGGCTCTCAGCTGGGTTTTCTATGCCCTAACTTCAACTCTAACAATTGGGTGTATAGTCCAATTTTGTCATTTGGGCTCCCTCTAGAGCCAACCAAGGAAGACAGATGCTCTACCACATTTTTCCAGTCACAGGATGTGTGTTCAAGACAGATAGTGTGACTTACTCAACAAATACAGAGGGAATCTTGTTCATTAGCTCAGTGTAATGCCTAAAATTAGGAGAGAGGAAAACTACTCATATGGGTTTTCCTAAAGAAAATTGAGGAATATTTTAAGTCAGTTTGGTAATTTAAGTTTTCATTTAATAAACAACTCGATATCTGTGGCTACCAGTGTATTAAGTGCTAAATAAAGCAGTATTAGGTATTTCTGTGAATTTTATGCTGCTATTAAATCAGTGGCGAATTGAGTGTATAAACCACTCCCCATGTACAAATGAATGGGATTTGTCTCTTCCTTGATGATCTGTTGAAAATTTATAGTGACTATTACATTACTGCAACTCTGTTCCAGGTTAGATCAGCTGCTAAATGTCTAATTTAAGAATTCTATTAAAAAATAAAGTAAACAAGACCTATTTTCAGATTGAATATTTGACTATAAATGCAAGTTATAGCAGAAGACAGGTATAAATGGCTCATATCTCCCTGACAAGTTTTTTTCTTGGAAAAAGGAAAATAAATTTCTTCCACATCTGTTGACCAGAGCCTAAAGAAGCCCTATAGAAAGACTAAGCAGTATTATTTCAGAAAGTTCATGTGGCTGATGTGTATCTGGTAGAAAGAGAGAGGGAGAGTAATAGAGATATGAAGTATGTTTCTAGAAGGAGGTGTGAGAAGCAAAATTCATATTCAAGGCACTACATACTGTAATGATGTTCAAAATCACTGTCCCCATTTCAGGCACTCCAAAAATTTTTCAATGTATGCCCTTCAATGTTGTTTTTTAAACACAGTTTTTCTTGGGGAGTATAACAGCAGCTTGGTACTGTACCTCACACAGTGTGAGGAGGAAAGAGTTTGTTTTTCCTTGAGTACTGTTGAAGTGTTAATTTAAAGAAGTAATGATGTAAATCTTATTTCAAACATTCTTTCCCCCTGGCAGACTTCTATATTAAGACATTTGGGTAATTGACCAATGTTACTTTAGCTCAGCAGGCATTATTTTCTTTTGGTAAAAGGATACCATAGTAAATTTCAATGAGAAGGAGCAGAAAAAAAATGAACAGACTTAAATAAGACTTGAATATGAAAGGAAAATATAAACCAGATGGGAGTGATGGAGACAGGTTTTCATATCTTTCTTTTCTTTTAAGATCGGTTTAAAAGTTTCCCTTCACTGCATTGGCTTTCTGCCGCTGAGTAACATGAGGCAACATATTTGTTCAGCAGCAGCAGCTGGGAGCGATTCACTGGCTGCAGAATGCTGGCCAGCCACAACAGGGATGGATTTGGTGTCCAACACAGCTCAACGGGAACATTCCTGCTGCCTGCTGTGGGTGCTGGAGCAGGTGCTGGAGGGGAAGGGTCTGGTCTCCCTGACATTGATGGCAAAGTCTTTGGTGAGACAAATCCCTCTTCGGGTCCTGAAGGCAAATGTGGTGACTCTGCCGCCAGTCTTTTTGGGGAAGAAGACTTTATGTGCTCCTGTGTATCATATGCCTCTCTGACCATTAATAGGTTTGGAAGCTGCAAGCTAAGTAACTGTGGGGCCTGGTTGTAACAGTGCTGGACACCTCACCCCTCTTTCACCCACTAACAGAGAGGAATTTTCATCTCCCTTCCTGCTTCTCCTAATTAAGCCATAGCAGCCATGGTGGCTCTGGGGCTCTTTCTTCAAGTCATTGTTTCTCACTATGGTTTTACTGACACATGAAAAAAGCTCAGGGGCAGGAGGCACATGGTGTTTTCTACTGAAGCTTGAGCTTTAAAGCTGGGACTCAGACTGCTTCACTCCACTGCTGACAATTTAGCAAATGGTCCATGTTATGCCACTTTGATCTTGTGAAAGTTTTCAAAAATTTCATCCTTGAAGAAAGCTACAGGCCCAACAGATCCCCCAGTTCATTAGCAATCCTTTAGCGGTTCCCAACAATTAGAGCTGTCAGCCAGCCGAACTCCGTTCGGAGGCCGTGCATTCAAAATCCCTGACTAATGACTTGGTAAAAAGACTTGACAGTGTGTTGCAATTTGTTATAATTGAATCTAAGCTGCATCAGCTGTTTGAGGGGCTGAAATGTTTTCAAACATTACATTGATTTAAATTAATGCCACAAAAATATTCAGAAATCGTGTCTGTCAGATTCAGTGCTAATAATCATGTTCTCTTCAGATACGAAGAAGACATTTCATCACCATTTGAAAGCATTGTCAGGCAGGCAGTTTAAATTCCCCCTCCTCTTCCCCCTTAGCCGAAAAATAAGTTGATAATCATTATACTCATGAAAGGAAAGTGCTTGGTAGCTGGAATGGGACAGGGTGGAAGGTAGATGCCTCCTGAACTATGGTACTTTTGGGAAAAAAATTTGAAAAGCCCATTACAAGTGATAATTTTCATTGATTACATTTCTATATTAAAAAAATCCAAAAAATTAAAACCAATTTTGCGGCAACTGTTGGAAAAAGTTCAAAAAGAATCACATTTTCTAACTCATTCTCTGCCTTTATTTTAACTGTGGACACGTAAACTGAACAATGGGACATTTGGCAAGCAGACTTCCAGCACAAGCTCTCTGGTTAAAACTTACATCTGTTTCCAGAATACCTTTCTCTCAAAAGCAGTGGGATGACATGAGATATCAAGGCAGCTTTACTTTCCAAATAAATTGTTTGCTCTGTTTTTTTAATCCTCTGTTAGTACTGGAAATCTTTCCATTTAAATTAAGAAAGACTCAGACTGTATGCACTAAACCTGAATTTTCCTACTTTGAATGCTCTAGGGCCTAAAAATGGAATGTAAAGTCATTATTCCATTTGTATGAGCACTATTTAAAAGCCAGATCCAGACAGAACTTGTGACTTTGCTCATCCAGGAAGTCAAGTTTGGATTCTGTGTTTTTTCTCTCTTGAAGTACAGGACACCTTGACTGTACAAAATAATGAATTAAAGTTTAATCGGTACAGAAATTTCAGTAGTGACAAAAAAGGTCACTGAAGGAACACATTTCTCTGTAATACACCTATGCAAACTAGGCTGAGCTGAGGTACTACAGGTTTTAGTTATCACATTACTTTGCCTAATAGACAAAAAAAGTCTGTTGATAAATCTTACCATAGAAAGAACAAATGAACTTTTCTGATTTCAGAAACTGTTTCCAGCCTTCTGTTAACACCAGTTTTACACTTAATGTGGTTCTGAAAGTCACAGCATTGACCTGGCTAGCAGTGGATATCTACTGTATGCATACCAAACTCTGAGCTGATCCATGGACACACCTGATGGGAACAGCTGGTAAAGTCTTGACTTGAACTGTAGGAAGAAGACATAACCTCAGTTCCTAATTAGGAACTAGATGTTCTTAGAAGAATGGCTGATTACAAAATCAGGCAAGGAAAAAAGGAAACAGCATCCACTCTGAATCACTTCACACTGATAAACTTCAGAAGTCCCATTTCTTCTTTCTGAAGCTTATATACTTTTCCTAACCAATGTATTATGAATAATCTTTAGTATTAGTAACTACATTTGTCTCTATATTTGCTATTAATATTATGGTCCGGATTTTTAATAGATTGCTAAGAAAGTCACAGGAAAGTATTTAGTACCAATGCAAAGACCCTCTGATACAAGTATGAAAACATGTCTGTGTTATGTTAGAGGTAACTCCTCCTTTTCTGTTCCTTTCAAAGTTTTGCACATTTAGATTTCTGTATTAGTTAGATGATATATGGGCAACTAACAATATACTGGTTAGCGTTTTATTCTTTCTGGTTTCACAAAAGACTGTGGCTCATAAAACTCCTTATACAAAAAGGCTTTTATGCAATATCTGATTATTAAAAAATGTCTGTGGACAGCTTTGAGTTCTTATGCTTCATCCTTCCCAGATTTTACAAAGATGTTGTTGCTGGGATCATGGTTATCATTAAATAAATCACAGAAGACTATTCCACTAACACATCCTATGTTCATTTAACACATTCGTTTTCTTTAACTATTATAGACCTGATTGTACTAGGCAGGTATAATTTCAGGAATGCTGATGTATGGACTGTATTGAGTGCTTCAGGGTGGATTTATTTCAATAACCTGATCTATTGAACCCAGTCATCTAGGCTCCTCCTATATTCAAAGGAACATGAGAAGCATCTCCACACAGTGATTTACCTCAGTATCTGTCTTACACAACCATCTCCAGATGCTGCTCCTGCCATGGACATGCTGTTCATCCAGATGCCTTGCAAGGTCAGAGAACACTGCAGCTTTTCAGATACTAATAGAGAGAAAATGCCACAGGTAAAATCTGTGAAACTTTGCCTGCCTCAAGTCAATCTTCTGTATTTTCATACCATAAGCATGTAAAGAGTTGCCATGGATCGTGACAACATCTTAATTTCTTTTCATGGTGTGCTAGCCCTTGGCATGGGCTTTCAAACTAGTTAACCTTTAAGGCTCCCTCTAACACAAATCATTCCATAGGTATCTTCAGTCCATGTAAAGTCACAACACTGAGCCACTCCCCAAAGTTAATACTGCAATAGAAAGGAATTTCCTGAACAGATAGAACTTCCACAAGATTCTTCAACACCTGTTTGAGCATTTTAGTTATAATTATATTCTGGTATCCTCTGAGTGCTTAACAAATTTTTCTGAAGTCAGCTTCATACATGCTTACCAATAAAAGTTTGACTTTAGATGCAACAATGTGAATTGGCAGCGTGATACTATATGTTATTTGATAAATGTATAAAAGGTGAGATACCTTCTTTTATGCAGTTATACCTTATCTACTGTATATCATGCTAGTTCTTGCTGCAGTCCCCATATCATCCTTGAAACCCTGCTGTAAATTGCTACCTTGTAATTATTTCTAATGTGCTTTCGTGTTTTGTATTTTGCTTTATTCTGTGAGAAGCTCGTCTTCTCAAAAATGTAGTTTTGCTTCTTTCATCACAATCAAAACATGTAAACTAAGGCAAAAGCTGTTTTAGAAAGGTAGGAAGGAGGGAATGTTAATTATCTGAAGGTGTTATATCTACAAAAAGAGCCAAGTCACAAAAGGGTTATCCATTTAACCTAAATAGCCAAGTCAAACAAGACACAATTGGGGTTAATTTAGCTTTCCAGGCTTTCATAAACTCATACTTGGGAGGTCGAAGAAGGGAAGTCAATTAGCCCCAATTGTGTCTTGTTTAACTTGGCTGGGTGAATCACTGGCCCCTTTGTAAGTTGGCTCTCTTTGTAGCTATCACACCTTTTGTATGACCATACAGTTTTCTAATTTGTTTTTTTTTTGATGTCAAATATTTTTTATCAGATATCACAGTTTCTTGGGGGCAGTGGTCTGATAGCAGCATAATTAAATAGCAAGAATGCATTCACCCATTTCAGTGCTCAGAGAAAGCAAATAAGTATGGATAGAGCTTTGTGTGAAATCACATACTCAATAGGCTTTGTATTCATAGATTCCTGAAACAAAGCCAAGTGCATAATCCACAGGGCTGTATGAAGCAGTCAGTGAAAACTGGCTGGAATGTCCATGTGTTAAATTAGACACCAAAAGAAACATCAACACTCCCACGAATGGGACAAAAACAACACAGACAAAAACCTACTTAACTTTTTAAAATTAGCCACTTAGTTGGAAAAACATATATGCTGCTTTTAGAACTCTTGATGGACCATCTTCTTGAATGCTACCACTGAAAGCTGTAAGGGTTTTATTTTTTGGCTTTTATTTTTTTTTTTTTTTTATTCTACAGACTGCTGAATTTAGTTGTAGCAACTGTTTCCACATAAAGCAATAAACTGTACCTGCTGACTGGGAGCCGAGTTATGGCCTTTGTAAGTAAGACGCAAATAGTGAGTGGAGAAAAAGACTTCTATTACGATGTCATCAAGCAATAATCCTTCCCTTCTGAAACAGAGTGTAAACATGGCCTAGACACACAGACAGCATGTCTGCAACGATTCCCTGTCAATTTTTGTCATTGCAGAACATATGTATTCCAGGAATTGCCACTGCACTGGCATTCATCCATCATCTACCACCCACATGAAGGCTTCCAGTTCCCTGTATATGTCATATACATGCAAGCTACTAAGATCACTTTAACACAGTATTTGTATCCCAGTAGGGTGCTGCAAATATTTCAGCACTGAAATCAGTGAATAGACAAACAATATTTGAATAAGTAACAGAACTGTGGGATCTGGATCTTGAGTAAGTGTTTAGAAGCTATGTTAGATAATAGTATATCTGATATCAGGTGCCTTTTCATTAATTTTATTCAGATGTTACCCAGATATGAGAGTTTAGCAAATATTTAGCAAATATTTTGGTTCTAGAATTATCATTCGTGCTTGCAGCGTTGCTGTGTAATTCTCTATGCGTGTTATTAGAAATGTTTTTCAGGTGGGTCTAGAAATTACCAAAATATTTGAATTATTCACTCTCCACTAGTGTGCATATTAATTATCTTTCATCAGAAAGATTTTTGGTACTTTAAAGAGAACTAGGATGAATTGAGCTACTGCCTGGAATTAATATGACTGAAGTGAATACAGCTTTCTTCTATTTCTGGATAGCAGGAATACCTCAGTATGAGCTCTGACTCATACTTAGTATGTAATAGGAAGGACCTATCTGATGGAAACAAGTAATTAATTAAAGTATAAAGAAACCAGGTAAATTCAAAAGGTTTTCCTTCTGATAATGTCTGTTTGAAAACATTTGCTTCTAGAGACATTTATTAGGTGTTTAGATAGTTACATACACACACTTATGTTCCATGTGAGCTCATACACTTGTAATGTATAGGGCAGTACTTGATGCTGTGCTTTGTTTGTGTTGCATCCACACTGAGCTGACGGATTTTATTTTCCTCACTGTCAAATTAATCTTCCCCTGTTTCTGTGGTCTCACCTTCCTAAACCTGAGTTGCAGACAAACAGATTTCAAAATTATTGAATATTATTTTGATATATATTATCAAGCGTTTTGCTTTGCATTTTTTATAGTGTGAGACAGAAGAGACTAAGGTAAAGAAAATATCTCTGATTGGATATCATAGGACAAAGTAGCTGTCACAGGATGTGCCATTTAAATTAAGATTTTTTGCCTTAAACTTGTGTTATTGTGATATTTGACCAGACTCTTTGGGGTCATTTATCATCATCCATTCTTATTATTTCAGTAGATTCCATCACCTCTTTGATCTCATTCGGTATTTTGCGCTGATCCGGAGGCCGGTAGCATAAGACCACTGGTGTATTTTTACAACTTAGTGAGACTCAGCATACCTAAAATAAGTGCCAAAATGGCATTTGATCTTGTCACTACCACCCTCAGCAAAGCAGCCACAACAGAGTCAGAGAGGCCTTTTCTCGTTATTGCCCTCCAGAGGATCTCTGCCTGCCAATAAGGAAAAAGGTGATTGCGAGTTCACATGCCTACAATGGCTGTAGTTTTGACTATTTAGCAAGCTCCAAAATCCTTAGATACTTTGAAGTCACTTTCTTTCATTACAGCCAAGGTCACATAAGTGCTGTGGAACATAAATTCCCTGACCAAATATGATATAGTTTCATGTTACAGCACTTGAACTGAGGTGCATGGTGCTCAATGGTGTACAATGCTTGTCATGACAAAAAAAAAAAAAA
>VXBQ01015058.1:849104-897761 GCA_013400175.1 Phainopepla nitens | reverse complement strand
AAAAAAAAAAAAAGAAGGAAGAATCAATATAAACTTTTATAGTAGTTGAACCAAAGCAAATTTCTTTCCAAATGATCACTAAAATAGAATTGAGGATTATGTTGAAAGAGAAAAAAGTCATCAAAGTTTATCTTTGTCATAGAAAATAAAGATGGTAGAAATCACTCTGAAAATCATAGAATCATAGGATTTTTTGGGTTGGAAGGGACCTTAAAGATCATGAAATTCCAACCCCTCTGCTCTGGGCAAGGGTGCTACCCACTAGAATGTAATACTCTCTCTTAGTTTTCTGAATTTGTTCTCCAAAATCATGTTACATTATGGAAAAGATAAAATTCATGACAAAGGCAATGATTTCCCCGTGTTTCCAGAGGTTTTGTAGCCTTCAGTGTATGTCTCCTGACACTTGGAAATCCTGCACTCTTTCTTAGCCTGCTCAGATGACATCTTGGGAAGTCTGTTAGTATTTTGCATTAGATGGACCATATTATAGAAAGGCCTTTTATTGAATGAACAACTGCATTTGAAGGATTTCCATCATATGACAAATCTTTAAGAGTTCTTCAAAATGACTAAAAAAGCAAGCAGATCTTTAAAAAAGTTAAAAAACTGTCTTTAAAAATTTGTTCTAGGAAAATCAAGGGTACTAGAGAAGTGTGGATGGGGTTGGGAAATAGGCTTAGGCTGATGTGGACAGGGAAGATCTTGTAATAAAAAAACCGAGCACAAGTGTGCCCACACCAAGTGAGGGTGCACAAAAAAATGTAAAACTAAGAGGCTGGCTTGGGGAGGAAAAACACACACTTTTCCTGTGAAATTAGCACAAGAAAGTACCTTTCTGAAGTGCTTCACAGTAATGTCTGCAGCCAGGATAAAAAAGAGAAAGTATTGGATATCTACGTGAAGTCACAGGGCTATGAACTAGGATGAGGGAGATGTAATGGGATAACTCACACAGCTGGATGCTGCAGTGGATGCATACAAGAAAAACAGATATACTGGAGAGAATACAGTGTAGGGTCCTGAAGAGACTAAGGGATTTGAGTATTTGTCCCATAGGAAATCTGAAAGACATCTGAACAACTTCTGTCTGGAGAAATGAAGGCTCAAGGGGATTTTAAGCAGGTCTGCAAATCAAGGGAAGGGAAGGGAAGGGAAGGGAAGGGAAGGGAAGGGAAGGATGCTAAAGAAGATGGGGCCAGACTCCTCTCTAAGTGCTCACTGACAGGACAAGAGGCAAGGGTCACAAATTGAAACAGAGGAAATTCCAAACACAGGAAAGAAATCTGTTATGGTCAGGGTGGACAAAGAAAGGAACAGCATGCCCACAGAGGTTGTGGAGTCTGTTGTCATTGTAGCTACTTAATTTCAGAGGGATGCCCTCTGTTCTAGCTGACCCTTCCCAGAGCAGGTGTCATGCTGGTCAATCTTCAAAGGTGCCTTTGAACCTCAACCATCATATGAATAACAGGATAGGTGTGACCAGTATATATTTTAGATAAAACAAGAAGCAAAAAATGCCCATGAAAAAACAGAGCAAGTAACATTTGCTTCAACAGAAAAAGATCCATTGTGAAAAAGCATCAGATTCAGAGTTAGGAAGAAATTTACTGTGTATGTGTGATATAGCTCATTGTAGCTGGAAGGAGATAACCATCAATTCAGTGAGTCAATAGAAGACAATATAAAATGTGAATTCAATATATTAATTCTGTAAGAATATATGGAGCGTGAAATGAAAAAAAAAAATACTTCCTTCCAAAAGACAGGCACATACATATGTGATACAACAAAGAAAAGCACCAGACAGTCCTGTTCATCTTGACTTTCCAAAAAAAACCACCCTCTACATTCAATATTTCCCACCAATGCTTAACCTACTACCTTGAAGTCTCCTTCTGTCTTCCAACTCATTTAATTTTTAACCAGGCATCTTGTTCCTGAAAGCTATCCACAGGTCAGGGACTAACTGCCAGCTCCTCAATGGTCCATTAAGGTAACATTGGCAGCACTGCTGTTGACAGACACAGGTGGTTATGGAAACTGCTTCTGGCTGGTGGAGTGGTGCAGTTCTCACTGAAGAGCAGATTAGCTCTGTGTGTGGCACCTTTCAAGGAAACCCTTCCCTTTTAATCAACCATTCCTATTAGAGTGGAAGGCAATGAATAAGGAGAATGGGAGTTACTGGAATTCCTTGTCCATATGCGTCCCACTTCTGTTGAGCCTGCACCAGAAACTGAATACCTTAGCTACAGGGGTTTAATAGGTTTCACCTGTACCCACAATCTGAACTACAAAGATGAAAAGGCAGCAAAACATACAATCTCTTTCCTGTTATTGCAAATTTTGTACCTGGCAAAGCCCACATTGTGACATTGCTTTGCAGCAGCCATCTGCAGCTACTCTCTTCTCTCATGAATACTAAAAGTCATGATGAGGATGGAAACTGCTTCTGTGTAGCCTTGCCTGCATTTTCCTTCAGCAAAAGGACTTTGAGTAAACTTCACAGAGCCCGTGCACAGACTCAAGTGCTGATGTGCAGATGTCATAAGTGTAAATTCCTAGCCCAGCCCCTGAGAAGGTACTGTACTATATCAGATAACTGTTTCCTGAGTGGGCCTTGAGGAATGCTTAGGGACATAGGGGTATCCCTAATATAAAGACTGTCTCCAGTAGCCAGTTATGAGATTATCCCGTTCTAGAGGAAGATCATTCAGTTATACATACAGGAGGAAACCTACCCTATTATCATGTGGTGTATTACATCAGTATAACTATAATCCTGAGATTCCAGACAGTTCTTTCCCTTTTCTTAAACTGTTCTTATCCTTGCTGTAAGGTGAATAAGAGAACAAAGGGTGCCTAAATAACACTGCTGGGGAAGGTAAAGAGGAGAGTCTCACAAAATTTTGTGATTGGAATTTGCTTAGGTAGCTTTCAGATATTAGACCAGATTACTTTTTGCGAAGCATCCCCAGCCATATAAATCTTTTGTGTCATCTTCATAGCAGGCTATATAAATAAGAAGAAAAGCCAACATTTCCTTCACTCTAGTATTTATGTTTGTGACCATACAGAAAGTAATACAGGTTATTTGTATCAAACTCACAATTAATTCATTGGGCATTGTCAACGATTTGCTATAATTGTTCCTGGGCCTACTTCTCATTCCAGTGCAACTGGATTGTAGTGGTGATTGCTTCTGCAGTAGACTTAAATATTTCCAAGAATTGTGCCTTTATCTACCCAACAACTGTAATCTGTCATGCGCTGCCCTTGCTCTTTATATTTGTGCCATGACTACAGATGTCTTTCAAGCAAGACTATCAGGACGATGCATTTGCATTCTAGTGAGCTCAGCTGGTGCTGAATGATGTTTGGCCTATGGAGTGTCACCTCCTCTCAGCCAATCTGTGTGATTCAAACGGCACAGCTCCTGTGCAAAGGGGGAAAAAAAGCCTCCTGTCTGCTGGATGTTCAGGCATTCATCAAAAAATACCAGCTACTGAAATGTAATAATCACGTTATAGGTACACCTCAGACTGGGCATTTCCTCTTCCATTAGCTCTGCTACCTCACTGTGGCAGTGTGAAGAATGGGCAAGTCTTTTTGATATAAGAAGTCTTAATCTTTTATTCAGAAAGTATATCCTGATCAGTGTTTAAATGTGATAGGTTACAAAATGAAGACTCTTCCTGCTTAAATTGCAGCCTTCAAGGCACAATGAATCTGTTAATCTCCCTGCATAGTTACACTATGGCAGCTATCACGATGGCTTTTCTTATCACAGTAATTTGATCCCAGCAGAAATTCTTGAAAGGTGACTTCACCCCATCTTTGATTCCATTTCATACTCCTGGAATATTCTAGATTGAGAGGCTGCCAGCTACCCATGTTCACCCACTTTCTAGTCAGCCTTTTTGCATTTGTGTCACATCACCCTAATTAATTTGGAAATTTTCATTCAGCTAGAAAAGCTAGTCATTGATTCCCTTCTAATCAGTCAAGCTCAAAAGAAACCCACAGACATGGTTGCTTGCAATGTTCCAGAACCAAACATCAAGGATGCAGAATCTGCTGTGTTGTCTACAAGACATCTCATTATGGTAACCTACTCAATTAACCTATTTAACAGAAACATTCAAACATTAGGTGCTTCTTCTACTTAAGGATTTCTAAGCCCCTAAAGTGCTTAAGTTGTGCATGAATGAATATATGTTATCATACAGAGATATCTTGGGATGCTTTACAGTGGGAGCAAAAAGCCAAGCAGCTGATTTTTTAAAAATCATAGAAAATCTGGAAATATTTTTTCAACATGTTTTAAATGGCTCCAAGTGATAATGCTAGAAATTGCAAAACTTTATCAGTTTTATTCTCATTAGACCATCAAACATGCCTCAAACTATGCCTTTTTTTTTTTCCAAAAGTCAGAGGTCTCCAATATTGATCTGGAAAGAGATTGCATTTCATGAATTGTCCCTGAAAAAAGGTGTTTTCTTGGCTCTGTTGGGCTACTTGTCCTATTGACCTGTAAATGGGATGCATTTGCAGTAACAGAAACAGAAAGGTAAATACTTCCAGCACAGGAAGACCAAGATGTTCAGATCAGCACTGGCAGGCTGCTAAACACATAGCCAAAATTGTTTAGACAATTCGTGGGGATGGCTCAATCTAGATTCTTGTTCTTACTTGTGATTACAGGAATTAAATAGCTATGAGCTAGTGTAAGGAACAAAAGAAATGTTGTTTTTTTTTTTTCACAGATGGATAGATTTCACTTCACTTGATGTTGGCTTAATAGAAATAAGGCAATAAATAAAATAGCAACATGTAGTATCTCTCTCTGGAAAAAGATTGGCATCATCAGAGAGCAAGTATTTAAGGTAAATTCCTCAGATAGGTGGAATGAATCATCTGCTGGAAATGCTTATCTACTTCCACTGCATTTAGGGCATAAGCTGAGATCATTGGTTTACTCTAGATGTTTAAATTTCAAATGCCTAAAAGTCAAAAATTTTATCAAGTCAATTCCATTTAAGTTGCAAACTTTTCAGTAGAGAAGATTTCAACTTACATTTCTCTGGCAATGTGTGCATGTACATCAGCATAAAGTCTGTATATATTTTGTAGTTCCATTGTGCATTGGTTGGTGATATACTTTGTGTATTATAGTTAACCTCTGCCTCATGTAAATCAGGGAAAAGCTAATACAATAACATAAACATGGCTATGCAGCATTATACATTTTTTATGTCTTCCACATAAAAGTACTAGTATTTCCACACACATATAAAAAGAGGTTTATTTTTTCTTCATAAAAAAAGCTCAGGTAACTTTTATCTACATGAAGTTGTGAAAAAATACTGAATCCTTGACCATTATGTTTTGTTTTACAAAATTAAATATTTGGGGCTGCATGTGAATTACTTGAGTCAAATAGCAACAGCATTTGAAAGAGAATGTCGAGCAGTTACAAGGACATAATTGGAAAGATCAGTGTTCACTTAGCCTATAAAATTTTAGGATGTTCATATAATATTAAAAAAAGGATCTCTCTCACTTACAATGAATGTGTAAACAATTAATAATTAATAGTTACCAAATGTAGTTAGTAACAATTCTGTTCCAAAGAGAGAAATGGTGAATGTAGAAATTAAAACCCCATTGACTCCAGACCCTGTTGTCATGGCATCAGTTACATCACAATGAGCATCTGCTCACAAACTCATGAAATTCCCTTGGAGGTCTAGATTGTTGACTCCCTAAACTAAATGGGCAAACTGTTCAGATTCTCACTCTTGGGATGTCTATATAACCTCTTCAGATTTTAGGGTTCAGTATTTTATGGTCAGTTTATGTCTGTTTTTTTTCTTATGCCGGCAGTTTCTATCAAGGTGGAGAATGGCATTCACTGTATTGTTAAACAGTCCCTGAAAGCTGAAGTCAAGGAATGTGACTGATCTCAGGAAAATGGTTTGGAAATTGTGTCTTCAGTTCACCCAAAGCTTCATTTACACAGCGAATGTGTAAATGAATGAATGTGTAATGAAGCAGTCAGCTCTGGAAGATACGACACCTCATTCTAAACCAGACATTTGTTGATATCCTTGGATACCTCTCTTGACTTCTTCACCCACTTAGTACCGTGTCAGATACATGCAGATGATGTCTGCAATGTCTTTTTTAACAGCAGTATCTATTTTAGCAGTGGATCCTGTGTCATCCTGTCTAATGGACATGATCTGGGTCTTCTCTCTTAAAGCAACAGACTTTGCAAAATTTCTTGTTGGTAGTCCCTATTTTCCTTATCTCAATACTAGTCTACTTACTCACATTTCTACTCTTACTCTCCTGATCAGCTGGTTCTTCCTGTGTGTTCCTCCAATATGCTTCTGTAATGAGAATAACAGTCACCTCTATGTCATCAGCAGTTTAATTGAAGAACTTACTGATTCCTGTGCTGAAGTTATTACTGAAAATCCTAAGTACTAGATAATATTAGTCCCAAGATCAAACCTTTAGGATTCCTATTAGAAATCCTAATTCAAATCAATAGCTGTCTCTTTCAGCTCAACTGAATGTAATGTTTTGTTTATTCTTTTCTGCATCTCTGTCATTATTCTGTATCTATCCCATCTTCCTTTCATAACTAATACCTTCCTAGCATACCAGATGCTTTATTGTTGTCCTAATGAAAAAAAACTAAATTCAGCAATGACAGCATTTTCTGTTGGTCTGCTACAGAGTAAACTACTTTTGCAGAACTCACAGTTTGCTTTAACTCAAGAATCACAAAGTAATAACAAAAGATAATTAATGATAATAATAACAACATGCAGCTTTATTTAGTCTGCAGCCAAAACCTGAAGTCTGTCTTTGAGACATAAATCTACCAGAAACTTTATTCAGAGCTTCCAGCTTATCTGTGAGCCAAGCTGACAACCAGAATTGGAAAACAACAGTCTTGTTATTCTCTTCCTTGTCTTTCCTTCATTTTACAGACGCTTAGTTTTTATAATTTCTAAGAAGCATATCCAATAAAAATCTAGAAGTCTACACCCCTGTATTTTCTCTCTGTAAAAATATTGGTAGGAAGAAATAATTCTCCCCCATTTCTCAGGCAAACACTCAATGATTGGCACGATATTTTTGATTACAGGTAACTTTTCACTAGTATTCACTAATATAAATGTAATATTTTGCAATGTTTTCAAAGTACTTTGCAACATTTTAGATGTTTATATGTGTTTAGATGTTTTTATATAAAAACATTTTTATCCAAGCATTATTTTTATCTAAGAAATTAGAAGGGATTTCTTTGTTAACATCCTCCCCAACATTATAGTGACAGTTGATAAAATCTTAGATTTTTTGAACAATGACATTTAATGAGAGCATTTCCATTATTTTCCAGAGAGTGACACTGGTCGAATAACACGTAAATTTGCTAGTTATCTGTTAGTTTTTGAATACTGACAGAAAATTTGCCATCTTCCTATTTTTCATACCAGATGCTAACCAATACACTGATACAATATGAGGGAACCTTGTGTAATATATGTAGTATTTGTCATATAATCAAAGCATGGTAATGGAATTAGGAGAGTCGGGCTCAGCTGAAACTGAGCCATGGTCTCTCTTTTAGCAAATACAGTCACATAATGCAGATGTCTAAATCTGAGTGAGTCACCTTAAGAGTCCCTTCACAGGTGTTGCAGAGAAACAGATAGTTCTACAGCATCATTCCTTTCCTTATAAATAAATGTATAAAATAGATTAAATGAGTCACACCTTAAAAATTCTCATTTCCTTCCATGAATATGAAGGAGAACTGCAATAACTCACTCATCTACAGAAATGTAAAGCAAGGTGGAATAAATTGTAGCCTTAATATGTTTGCCCCCATCTGTGACATGAGCAACAGCATAAACACAATGACTGAATATTTCAGAGTCTTTATTCATTAATATTTATAAAGTACTTTAAGATCTTGGGATCAAAGCAGTAAAAGGAGGCAATCAGCACTACATGGCCAATCCACTCAAGTGTCAAAGTCCTATTTTATAGAGTATTGTATGTCTAGGTAGCCCTTCCTTAAAAATCTTATGAATTAATTGAGAAGATAGTTGGACAACAGAAGCTAGGTGTTTCTGTTCTAGCACATGAGAATAGGGCAGGAGCTTTCAGGGGCATCTTGCTTCTCTTAACCTTGTCACAATATCAGAAACATTATCCCCCACATGTCCTACATATGCTGCAAGTTGTAAGAGTTGCCTTCAGCCACTCTGCACTGTCCTGCAAAACTCACCAGCCCAACAAGGGGATTGTAGTACAGTCCTTTCCACCTTCAGGCACATCAGTGCCCTGCTCTGCTGCACTGCCCTGTACTGTGACTCCTGGGTGCTGCTGCCAGTCCAGCAGCGAAGTCTGGCTCCTTTCTAACTGGAGGAAGCTGCCTGGACCTGAACGTTCATTTCTTAAAAAAGAAACAACCAACCCACAGCCACCATCCCCACAGACCACCCCAAAGAACTCCATTACCAGTCATCCATATACTAGAAGTATTTTTTAATCACTGAATACATTTGGAAAGCTAAAGGGGGTTAATGGTGGCTGATATCCCCTGTCTGTATTTGGGATGGCTCTAACCACCACATAATGACTGTGAAAAGAGATGTTTGCTTATTTTTCTGAAAAAATTATATGCTTGGCACATGGATCCTTCTGATCACATTGCTGGAAAGGCAAAAGGGCTCTATAAATCCACACATCCAGCCAAAAAGCACAAATGTTCTTTTAGGTTTTCTTCATTTTCAGTCTGAGCTAGTTTTGTGCACACACACACACACGCACAGACATACACACACACACACACACACACACATTTCCTAATACATTTTGTATAATTTAAGTTATTTTTGTGTTATATGCTCTTTCTGGTGTTCCTGTGGATTCGTTAGGATGAATAATTTCTGTCAATAATGAACACAGGAACCCAGTACATGAATACTTGACGAGATGAATATATGCATAGGTTATACATATCAATTTGTGGCGAATGCATGAAACAAATGCATAAGAAACTGATTTAACTAGTATGAAACACAGATGAAATAGATGGCATACAAATGTAATTATATTACTTTCAGGCAAAAAAGACCGTGTAGATAGGAGGGTGATGGGTATGTGGATTCTGTAATGAACGTCAGGGCAGTGGAGAGGCCCCTTCCAAAGATAATGCATCATTTTATGTCTTTAAAAAAGCCACAGTCATACAAAAAGCCAATAAGAAAGCACTGTTAATGGGTGGAAAAAAATATATATATTCTGTGGGTTAAGAAGCTAGAAGGAGAATAAAAATGAAAGCTTGTGCATGGAAAGAAAAGTAATGAGAAGTATATGAAATTACTAAGAACCTATCGACCAGGTAGAATTTGCATTATCACCTTCAGTGGATTTTGAATCTACCCCTAACAGATTAACTGGCATGCAGGATCAGCATGAAAATGGTATTATTTATTTTTATTTCTCATCACAGTAAGAATAGATATTTAAAATAGTCATATTTTAAAAAATTCAAAACATTTTATAACCCCTTTTAAATGACTTGACTTTTTTTTCTTTTTAGTAAGGAACTTAAACCCAATGTTTTCTAATGCTTAGACAATTTTGATGCTAGGCAATAATATTGTATGATAAAGTTCACCGTGCTGGAATGCCTTTGGGGATGTGACCTCTAGCACTATATGTGTGCAGGTCCCAGTCTTCCAGCCGGTTAGTTTTATTTCCTCCTCTCTTTTAGTGCTATAAAGTATCTCAAGTTCCCAATAAAACAATGTACAACTCCTTATCTGCTCCAACATATATCTTTCACCCACCAACATTTTACTCACAACTCTTTTCAGGCACAACCCTAAGCCTACGTTTCACAATCAATTTTTCCTTGGTACCTTGGTTGAGCCTTACACATCTTTTAGCATTTTCTCAAGAGTTTAAGAAACTCACAGTAAGAGTAAAAGATAAATAATTTTTACTCATGTTTTTGATTGCCCCCCATTTTCCCTGTGGTCCTCCCTGTTTTCTGAGCTCCTGGATGCCAAGGCACAGACCAGCTAGCTTAAATTTGAACCTCAGTCCAGGGCTCATCACCAGCAACCTCATTTCTCTCTCAGAGGAATGACCTCCATCAAGCATGTGATATCTCACAAGGTTGCCTATAATGGGTCTGTGGTCTCTTGTGAACCTTTTTGTTATCAGAAAGGTTATGCTCCATGGCATGCAGCATAAAAGTGAACACTCTGAGTAGTCAAGAGTTAAAACATACCTTGGCTGTTTCAATAAAATGCAATTTAATACGGCAAGAAGCACATTTTATATCTAATGTTGACATTGAAGGATCTTGTATTGCTTTTTTACCAATAGAAATGACAGTGATTCATCAGCTTTTATTCCATTTTATATTGCTCTGGTGCTCTATCAGCCAGAGAAATGCTCTAATTTTTGGCGAAGTTTTATCCACTGAGTTCTTTTCCTTGCTGTCTTTCAAATAAAAAATATTTCTTGTAGAAGGCACTCACATTTTTTGCTATATTCCTAGTCTTCCCACCTTATAGCTTCCCTGTCACCCTGGAATCCACAGCTCAATATTTCCTATAGCTTCTTTTTCAAAATGAACATATATAGGGATGTGAATTCTTTCAGAGTTCTCGACTATTTTTCATGTCTTTGCATCCTCTGTTTTATTTTTAGAGTTTCAGCATGCATCCCTGACTTTATATGCTGTGCACTTTGAATTGCCCTAGACTCAGAGGATTTTCTGAGATCAAACAGCATCAATATTAATTACTAATAGAGTTTCACTTTTAAAATAAACTTGGATTTAGAATACTGAGACAGCATGTTAGCAATTAATGCATTACACTTACTTTTACACATTATCCATATATTTTAAACATAGGAACAAGAATTGCTTAGATTCAAGTTCTGTATTGAAAGATGTTCAACATCAGCAGTTGGATCAGTTTGTAGATTTGAAGTTTGGACTGAAATTACACAGAGTGTAAATTTCACAGAGGCAGCTGTCATGAAGCCTTTATTCCATGAGTTAAGGGGAATCTTACTCACTTCTACATGTTACATTCAGCTAGAATACTAGAAAAAGAATATCCAGAGAGGGAAAAATTAAAAAGAGGTTGATATTCATACCCAAATCAAAATAGGTTCCTTTGTGTACTCAGTTTTCTTTTGCAAATTTGACGCCTCATACTTTCACCTCTACTTGTATTTGGAAGAGTTTGGGATGTGGAGGCTTAGACAGGTTCACATTCAACAAAGATGAAGAATGAAGCAGACCATATTTATATGAAAACACACACCAAACTGTTCCTTTTGCAAATTGGGTTGCATATCCACATCTGACTGAAAAAAAAAAGAGACAAGAAACAAGAATATTTAGAAGAGCGGGAGATGTGGGAAAGTTGTGAACAGTCAAAGACTGTCCTCCCACCTGACACGGTCTGAGTGGCAGGCCCTGGCAGTAAGAAAGAACAACTTCTCAAGCACAGTAGTAAAAATAGCAAAGCCACAGCTGTCTAGTCAAGATGGCTTAGAAGTTATGTATAAAGCTATAAAATAGAATCTCACTTTTCTAAGGAGCATTCATTTTCTAAAAAAAAGCGGCATATTTCTGTGAGCAGTAAGCCAAATCTACCAGCTAATTGCAAGATCTAAGCTATCTGGATAGACCATTTCATGGTACCAAAGTATATTCTTATGCTCTTTTATTCTGTCCATTTCTCCTCCTCACCAACATCTCCACTCCCAAACCAATACCAACAACTAAGAAGATACTCAAAATGAAATTTCTCCACTCTGTGCTTCTTCTAGTAATCAAGCTGTAAATCCACATTCAAAATGGGATATAATTTTCTGAATATACTTTGCTCTGGAAAAAATAATGTGGAAAGATAGAATGAAAAAGACAAAAGTACAGCCTCTGAGTCAGGTGTTATTAGAGATGCCAAAGAAGGCAATTTTAAGGCACAGTGAACAGATTGAGGCTTAGAAATACTTCAGCATTAAGCTGGAAAACAGCACGTGCATGAGAGGCTCTCGAAAGGCACTCAGTATGAGACACACCAAAAAAACCCCTATTCTCCCTTTTTATGTCTGAGACATCATAGAAAAAATCATAAGCTTAGTGTGGATTCTTTATGTTTTGCCAAAGGTCTGGCTGGAAATGATTCTGCTGCCATAAAATCTGTTTATGACAGTATTAAAGTAAGTATATCACTCTGAACGTGCTGTCAATTCTACCCCAAATAAAGGCAGCAGAGAGAGCTGAAGCTCATGTTAAAAACGAAATGGAGAAGAGACCTTAGCAAGAGCATTGGCACAACCTCCCTGCTGTATCATGCAAGGACCATGGGCTGCCAAGAGGGAGTGGGTGGTTAGTTCTCTTTCAGAAACCAGCCTCAAGAGCTTTCTAGGAAAATGTGAAACAAATTTACTGACAATGACTGAGCTGTGTGTATTTTGGTGCCATGGGAGCAGCAATAATTGTGGGGCAGCGTGTCTGCTGTTGCATTGTAGAGTCTGCAGCTGTCAGTGTTGGTAGTGAATGAGTGTCCAGTGGGCTTTGCCCATTTTCCCTCCAGTATTCATGTGTTTTATGGGCTTGAAAGTTAAGGAGGAAATAGAAATGCTTGTAGGAGGAAGTGCTTTTAATACATCATAGTAATTTTTTACTTGTGACTTTAGTGTTAACATAATTTGTAGCTCTTTCATGTTCTCCTTTCATTCTCTCTCTCCTGATTTTTGCTGTGCAAACACTGATATTTCCTGATAGAAGGAGACTTTAAACAGCCCACAAAGATTGACTGCTTTCATGCTTCCAAATTTTCTCAGGCAGTTAAGCTCAAGAGACCAGTGCAAGAGCATGGATCAAGTAACTTATTGACACACACTCAGAAAAGCACTGAGGAAGGGAGGACATGAGCCAGCTGCCCTGACATGAAAGGGCAATGGGATTTTACATCACAAGGCCATCACCCCACTTGACCCATGTGCAACCAACCCGGGCAAGCCAGCTTCTCTGTGCCAAATGACTGCCCTGCCTCACATTCCTAGGCTAGTTTAGAAGTAAAAAACCAGAAATTTTACCACACAGACCTTTTCAAGGAACAGTCATCCTGTTAGTAAAGAGCAAAGCTGTTCCTAATGGTCATCCCTTCAGTGTTTGTGCACCCTGAAGATAGTCATCTATATCAGGATATATAGGATATATATATCTATATATACACACACATGTACATTACTCCATGAAAGCAATGGTGCAAAAAAAGTGAAAGCGGAATAAATCTAGAGAAGACTGAGAATAGTAAGGGAGGGAATGAAGTCTGTGGGGGAAGGAAGGAAGGAAGGAAGNATGACTTTCACACTTCATTCAAGAAGATGTTAAAGCAGTGGTCTGAGCTGCTCTGGTCTGGCAGATCAGTAGGTTGCCTCTGAGCACAGTATACAGAAGCAAAGAATTAAAGAAAATAATTTGGATGTGGTCAAGGGGAAAATGGAAGCTGAGCAAATAGTTACAGACCCTAGCAAATGCTAGTAAAGGCATGAGGGCTGGAACAGCAGCTAATTAGGAATAGATATAAAATAGTAAGGAAAAGCTCTGCTTTCTACAAGGTAGCTCAGAAGCTGAAAAATTCACAAGCTGACCTCAAATTCAAGGGCCTGAGCTCACTCTCCAGGTATTTTTGACCACTAAGCATATTTCTGCTAGAGTAAGGTTTTTTGGTTGTTTCCTTTCCAATGACACCACCTTTCTGTCAACTGATAGAAGAAATCTAAACACTTTTGAGCTAGAGGCTGAATGTATTTGTAGTTTAATTTCTTTTTGGCATGAGCTGCTGCTGTAGCTGGGATGGTTACAATCAACAGGCATAAAACCATTTCTTTCAGCAATTTCAATACAAATGGGATTTGAGGCTAGGTACAAAGATTAATACAGACACGAATATTTGTTGGTGCTCTCTGGAATTATATCTTTCCCCCACTCCAATCCTGCCATTATATGAGAATGTAAGAGAAGATATTCCCAGTAGAATAGAACTGGTGGTCCATCCAGCCTGGTCCTCTGTCTGCGGGAACAGTGACTGGGAATTTGACACATGAGCATTGTCACTTCATGCCAGATCATTTCCTTCACACTGCACCAGTTTCTGCACTTGTTGGATTTGGGATGATAGAGGTATTTTCCTGTTTAGTTCTCTTGGTATCTATTTATAGATCTTTGACCACGAACTTTCCTTCTCCCTTTCTCAGGCTGCTGGTACTGCTTGCCTTCACCCTCACTGTCAGAAAAAGTTACAAGAGTTCATATGCATTCAGTAAAAGCAGCCAGCTTTTTGCTTCATCAGCTTCAAGAGCTCAGTCAGTAACAGCTTTGCATCCAGCTTACACAGCACCCTCCTGATGGAGTCATGGTTATTCTTCCTGTTCAAAATGATGGGTCCCAAAACTTGGTATCCTTTTGGAAGCCAATGACCTAATCCCCTGGATCCTTTTTATTGGCTTCTCTCCTGCATCACCACCAACTCCACTAAGTCCTTCCTGAATCACAGAGCTGGGACTGCACACACTTGAGGTATGACACATTCTAGCTTAATATAGTGGCAAAAAGTCTGTCTTGTTCTCACTGATAATGCCTTTCTGATGCTTTGGCTTGATAGCACCCAATATTATTTCCTGTTGCATATTTCACTGTCATTTGAGACAAAGGTTTAGAAAGTCAGTCAGTGATGAGTCCAAGGACTCTTTTTGGTAGTTATGTTCAGTTACAGCTGGCATTTACAGCTCAGTTACAGTGTCATACAAGCATGGTTTAGATTGCAATTCCTGAGATGCATTATCCTGCATTTCTTGGTACAGGAGCTCATCTGCCCACTTTTTTCCAACTCGTTCAGTCTTGTGAAGTTTTCCCAGGGTTTTTACAGACAGTGATCTGTTATCTGCCCAAGACAGACTTGCAGTTTTTATTGTGCATGTGCTTTCCCACATTCTTGCTGAGCACAGCCAACACTGGCACAGGTGGTTGGTGGGCAGGACTGGAGGCAGAGCATGTGGCCATGGCTCCCACACCCCGCCAGGCCCTTCAGCACAAGAGAGTTACCTTACCCTGGCCTCTGTCCCCTCTCTACACTTTGGTGGCCACAGGATCTCACCAATCCCCCGAGCCTTCTTCCTGCCATGGCTGCCTTCTGGGAACCATTTGTCATACTCTTTGCTCCCTTTTTAGATATTCTTATTTTTTTTATTTACTTGCAGCTTGCTGTGTGTATTGGCTTTACTGTTCTTCTTTTCTAGGCCAGATTTCCTTTTGTTTCTTTTTTTTTTTTTTTTTTACATGCTTTTCCATGGGATAGCCTGCACAACTTTCCAGTTAAGGCTTGAAGGGATTTTCTGGATTGCTTTGTTTTCTTTCTCAGTTGTGGTACACTTTTTACCTGGCTTCCAGCCCTCAATTTTTCAACAGCCTCCAGGCTGCTCCTAGGCTTTTTTGTTTTGGAAAGCTGCTTTTATGACGTTTTTTGCTTTTTAGTTATTCATTTTTGACCAGTCACCCCATTGTTTATACAATTTCTCTTCTTGAAATTCAGTACTGTAGTCACTATTCTTTCGAGTACATCACTCCACATTATATCCAAAAGACCCTCCTTCCTTGTGATTTCTAAGGTTTTTTTGTTCCAGGAAGCAGCCATCTACTGTCTCCAGAAAATTTATCTCCTGGCTCATTTTTCAGTACCTATGTGTAAATGCACATGTCATTTTTATTCTCTTGCTTAATATTGCTCAAGGAAATCAAATAGTGATCTAATTTACCTTTATTTTTAATGCAGTTGTGATTTTTTTTTTCTCTCTTAGCCTTTTCAGAGAGTCACTGCACATTACACATATCCAATTTGTATGTTGCATTTTTCCACGTGTTCCTCCATATCTGTGCATTTTCTCCTGTTTCTGGTTTAAAGCACATTATAAATAAGTGTTAAGTTACAGTGACACCTTGTGAAGTCTCATCCCTTTGTGTGCAAGGGTCAGGTACTGTGCCATCACAAGAGTTATCTGAGTGTCTAATAGTTGATTCTCCATTGTCACCAGCTGTTTCTTTCTCACTCCTCTGCCACAGAAGCAAGGGCAGAGCAAGATGACACTAACATCAGGTGGAGTGAAGGGTCTCATCCAAAACAACTAGAACCCTCCCTTGGGATCTAGTCCCAAGCATCCCAGCAGACTCACGTTTGCCTGCCATGCAGGGTCAACATCATAGAAATGTAAACCCAAAAAAAAAAAGCTTCCCACCCTTTCTGGCCTTTCGGGTTTTTGTTTTTCTTATTTTTCTCCCTTGCGCTTTTCCTGAACAAGACTGCCCTGCAGTTGTCCCCTTTGCCATTGGCAGCAACATATCATTTCTCCAAAATGGAGGAAACTGCATCTATCACTAAGGAAGTGCATATATCACTGCTGCCTGGTGAGCCTGACCAGGTAAAGAATGATCTTGTGGCACAAATCATTGCATATATGGGTCATTGACCACAGTCAGAAAATTTCAATTCAAATACAAAGAGATGGAAGAGTAGGGGAAGGAAGATTTTCCACCAAGATGGTGCATTGTCTGCTGTCTTTTCCACAGAGTTTAAACTAACCTTCATGCTAACAATAGGCACTACTTGCTCATCAGTTGGTAGGTGTGATTTGGTACATTTTTGTTTCTCATCATGTCTTTGTATCCGGGAGCAGTCCAAGCACAAGGGACTCAAGAATGATTTTCAGGAGAGAGATAAGAAACAAATGGTGCTTTTTTTCTTTTCCAAGGGGAAGGGGGACAAGTAATTTTGCATCTGAATTTGCTAGATTTTGCATCTGTGACCGTATCTAATGGCAAGTGCCTATAAGAAACATTTCCTCAGTGAATCCACATTATTTTTACCAGCTCCATGCCAAGATGATTCCAGTGACTTTAGGATTTTATTTTTTTAATAAAAATTCTCATTTTACAGCAGATTCAATTTCTTTTTATCTGTTTTATTTATTCTTTTTCTTGAAGCTAGCAGATGCATAGAAAATGACATCCAGAACTTATTAACAATTTAGAGTAGGAGTGGAGTGTTTCAGCTCTTTCTTGAATTTCCTTACTATTTCTATCTGCAAAATTTAGAGAGCAGCTCAGAATTTCCACCCACTCTTTATATAAAGTAAGCAGTTCATTACAACCAGTTTAATTTCCGAGTTTGATGCAATAAGTCCCTTATCTAAGAGACTCTTATTTTCCTCAATATTCTTTTTTTCTCCTTTGCATCATCCTCTCTATTCTCAATATCTTAGACATAAAGTCCAAATTCAGTAGTTCTTGAAATAGATAGGAGCATGCCAGAAATTTTTTATCCATCACTTAACACAATTCAGTAATATTTTACACAAGGATGTCCTTGTTCTCTGTAACCACTCAATGAGTGAGAAATTAAAACATGAGGTTTTCCAAAAAGCATTAACTGCAATTCCTGCAAATTACGTGCCTTTGCCAGATGCAATGTCTGTGACTGTTTCTGAGATGCGTATGAAACAGAAAAGCATACTCTACATGGAAGAAAAATCCCACAGTTTTATAGAAAAAAAAAATATCCCCACTGTAAACATTAGCAAATGACAAATACTCTTAGGACATATTTATGTATCCAAAACAATATCAATTATTAAAGCGAAAGGGGAAAGAAACAAAATTTAACTAAAAATAATGCAGAGTGTTTAATAAATTTGTTTAATAGTCATAAACAAATAACCCATGAATACTTTAAAACAGTTAGTGTTGCAGGAAGCAGACACCCAGAAGATTTTATTAAATATTCAAACATTTATGGAGTGTGCTCTAGAGGTTAGAGTAGAGGCCTGACAGTCAATTGAGCTGCCTTAAATCCCTGCTCTGCTGCACATCTTTCCTGGAGTAAGCAAACCGCCATGCACACGGCTGTTCTTGTGCTGTAGTGGGGATGGCATTGTGTTGACCAAGCTTTGTGTCAGCTGTGCTGAGGAGCAGGTGCCAGTCAGGCTGAGGAGAAGGTAACTACTGGTCTTGCCACAGGAGTCTGTGTGATGACAAATGCTCCATGACAATGTGTTTCTGGGACACCTCCATGTCATCCTGACCCTGCCAGACCATAGGCTTTGGCCTCTTTTATCCCACTAAGGCAACAACCAGGAGTATAACTATCCCAGAATATATGACAGGTCTCAAATAACCCCAATCTTTGTCTCATGAGATGCTACTGTTGCATAAATGAGATCCCAGTGCCAGGGAGACCAAAACACATCAGGAAAGGGGAGAGGAAACCCACTGGCACCAGGAGTTCAGAATACCTCATCGGTGCTCACTGTGGATGGAAACAGGTCCAAGAAAGCTGCATGAGGCAGTTTCCACCTTTTCTCCTGCTCCTTGGGATGAGGAAAGCATGAACAAACAGCCCACATTGTGCTACTGGCAGCTTTACAAGTGGGGAACTGGAGTAATGATTCTGTTGTACTATGTGAAGACAACACCCATTGATGATTTTCCTGCATCTTCCTTTGCAATCTGAATATATACTTCAGGTAAACTTAAAACTGGCAAAGGAATAATTTTTATGCTACGTTTATAAATGAATTATGTGTGGGATGTGAATTAATTAGTAGGATGAGGGTCCATAAATATCCAGAGACTCCACAAGGATCCTAGTGAAGAAGATCTGAGTCCCCAGTTTCCAGCTCTCCCTGGGTGCATAATCACTAAATCTTGAATGAACTACCCTCATGGAGTTATGAATATTAGAGAAGAAGGACAGGTGGACTACCATATTTTGCTCAGAATTTTGGTTTCTCAAAATTTTGGTTTGGAACAATGTGTGGTTCTCCCCAGATGTTGCATTGGAGAGTGCCAGTACCATGCATGACTGGCACAAATTCCAAAGGGTAAAACATGCCTTGAGGATACTGGGGGTTGCACCCACCCCTGCTCAGGTGTTGGTGCACTGAGAGATGTGCTTGAGGTCAGAAAGAGGGATGCTGACAAGAGTGGATCCAAATAAAATGTTGTCCTCTTCTCTTAGTTCATTTGGCCTGCCAGTTGGTCTTCACAGAAAATAAGTGAAGCAGAAAAGATGGCAGCAGAAGAGATGGGAACATTGAGGAAGATGCCCTCAGAGCTTTCTAAAAGTCATTTACTGCCCTCACAGATTCCAACCTAATTTTCCTTCCTGCAGGTAAATATGATTGAGGTGATTGATCCAAACAGATTGTAAATCTAGGGAACAATACCCAGCCTTTGATTTGTTATGAGTTATTGGAGGACCCCTAGTAGGATGTTATCTGAGCAGGTGGGCATTCCCTGAACAGGTACAGCTGTGAACTGGGTCAGATGGTGATTCTGTGCAGAAATTTCTAATGAAACAGACTGATTTATTTTCTTGTGACATCTCTAAGCTGAGGCATCCCAATACTCAACACTATGAGCTCTCAAAAAACTAAAGTGACACTGAAGAATTATCAGTTCATATGTGAGACCAGCATCAGCACGTGAGTCTAAGAAGTGAATTGAGGATTGAGGGGGTGGCCTGCAAAGTCACAGTGGCACAACAGCAGAAATCCTGGTGAGCAGAAGTGACAGCAGGTTTATTGCTCGCTGTGGACTCATTTGTGACATGGGTGAAACTGTGAAATGCAACTGATTTTGTATCTAGGCGGGGAATGGAGGGCATAGGATTTCGTGGCTGCTCTATAGTCAAGCACTTATCTGCATTAGGAGAGTGCCCATTAGGCCTCTTGTGAGTTGCACTATCAACCATAATTAATGATAAAAAAGGAAGTCAGTCTCACAGCTCATCCTCTGCCTCTCTGGCTCTGCCTTTTTCACTGTAAGTCTTTCCTCAGAGAGGAGGTTTTAGCAAGTTTCTTTTGTTTCTTTAGAAAACATCTTAAGGCAGTATGCAAGGCATGCATTTTTACTTTCTGAAAAAGGTAAGACAAATATCCTTGTTTTCTTGTAATCCAGATTCTAAGTAGATTTAATGGCCCTGTTAGTGCTGGACAAAATTAAGACCTTATGAAACAAGTTACAAAGTACCTTTGTAGATCTCATTTTCAATAAAAAAAGGGTTTAGGTCATGTTGAACAATCTGCAACTTATTAGCACTTTGCCTTCAATAGGTCACCTTTCATGGTATAATACTCCATTTTCATTAACGACTGAACCCAAAAAGGCTATATTTTTAGAACTCTAGCAAAATATATTACTGATATTGTAAGCACAAAGATAAAGAAACACAAAACCCTTAGCCACAAAACTCGTTTCTTACACAAATCTGTCAGATTCAATGCTTTTCTCTAAAAGCAGTGATCATTACAAGAACAGCTTGTACTCTTTAAACTTGAAATGTTAGGTGTCATGTTTGTTGTCCAGCCAGGAAAGAAAGGAAAAAAAAAAAGCAATAAACAAAAATAAACAGAAATTGCAGACTTTGACATGTTCAATCTGGTCTACATCTCAGAACTATGCACACCTGAGAAGAAAGAATATGAGGTAATGTAAAACTTAGTCTACTTAGATTTTAATAGATAAAACTATGCTAGATACCAATTATATCAGGTTTTTTATTTCTTTGTGAGTCCATTTTGGTTTAGGTTTGCTCAAGGAATATTTTTATTATTAATAGAAAGCTCCTCTCATATTTTGTAACAGCAGTTACTTTGAAATATAAAAACCTAACACTATGCTCACATTTCTTAAAGACTACTCCACCATATGGACTTATTATTTTTCACTAGTCATTTCCTTTGAGAGCTTGTACTAGTCCAGCCTCTTTTAGGACACACTTTATATGGTGAAGTAAGATTCTTCTCCATAAAAAGGAAGGAGAAGGAGAAAGGGTAAGTAACCCCCTCCTACTTCATCCTTTGCAAAAGTGAGATAACACCTCTAACTCCTCTGCTGTACGCAGTACACTTGTTCCTTTAGGAGTAATACATCATTTGTTTTGACCAAACAATCCTCCCAGTCAATGACTCATATGCAAGCAGTTGCATTTGCATGAGATGCATTGACACCCGTTCACTGTGGACTAAATGAAGTACCCGGAGCAATCAGAAGAGAAAAAGTTGAAACTTTCTACAGCTCTGCCTCCTAAGTGCAGCCTGAAAGCAGAAATCAGTACTACCCTCAGTCCCCTGTGCCATATACAGTGGCAAAGAATTTCAAGCACCAGTATTTTTTTCCTTATTTCAGTGATGTTCAGGGGGATTTTTTTTTTTCTTTTTTTTTTTTAATTTTTTATTCTGGAATAAGATCTTGGAAGCTGATACACTGTCTCTTCCCTGTTAGTGCACAAACCATGACATGAAAGACACCCCCACACACTTTACTTCCCAAAAGAACAAATATGGGGAGATATCCTCAGTTCTTTGCATCTCATGAGTGGAGCATAGGCACTGAAAGATAATCTTCCTAAACTGTGTTGAGGAAGGTTTTGCCAACAGTCTTCAGCAATGCCCAGTGATCAGAGTAGGCTGAAGAAGCGGACAACATGCAGGTCCTCCTTCAGACCACCAGCAGTTTTGATCTGAGCACTGTTCCTCCCATCACCCACAGAGTCCCCTCTGCACCTGCTCCTCTGCAAGTCTGTCTTTTTGAATGGGGCTGTGAAGTACACAGGACTTCAGACTTAGCCAATCCCGACGCCACGTGCCAAGGCAACAGTTCTTGCCCTACAGGAGACACATCTCTTTCTGCATCCTGGCAGTATGTTTGCCATTCTCATGCCAGTGTCTCTCTCATATTGTTCATTCTTTGATTAAACAGATTGTGAATAAAACACACACAAAGTTTACATGAACTACAGTCAGAAGTAGGAAATCTAAGGATTGGTAGGCCCTAATTAACACTGACAGTCACTCAGGAATCAGTTTTAGAGCTCAGAACCAGAATAAGTCCTGCACTTCCTGTTACCCCTTCCTCTTTCTTCATCTTCTGAGCATAGATTTCTGCTGGTTGTTTTGTTTTACTATTTTTACATGCCCTATCAAATGAGTTATGAAAGTTCTGATTAAATAGAGCTATCAATTTTCCCTTGCTTATTAAGCAAATGGTCTTAGAAGAGGGAGTAAACTGGTTGATTTGGAGTGATCTACCATTCTGAATTTTATCTAATTTTTAATTTACCTCAGTGGCTTACTTGTTCTTATGTTCAAAATACATTAACAGTACTACTCCATTAAGGATCAGCAGTTCATTGATTAATGTTTTCCCTTCATGGTTTGTGGTTTGATTTGGTTGGGGGGCACTACTGGGGCTTTTGTCTGTGTGGTTTTTTAATACAACAGGAATCAAAGGTAACTTCAAATGTTAAGTCCACCGCCTAAAACAGTAGTACAGATTAGTATTGTAAAATAGGTAATATTTATACATAAATTGCATGCCGAATGTAAAAATTTGAGCATTATATTAATATCTGAGTGTAAACCAAGTAAGATGATTTATATGAGAAATTTCTTTGTGCAGAAGCAGAATTTTAATTCTGTTTCCATTCTCAGTAGATTGGGAATGATTTCTCATCATACTGTGGATTTTAACTGGTGTGTACATCCTCATAAGTGATAATCATACACATTTGGGAAATTACTCCCATAAATGTTTTTCCATTTGAGAATCTTATGTTTTAAGTATCATGTTCAGCACATATTGGAAAGAAGGTTGCAGTTAATATATGGAAACATCATTTGTATTTAATCACGCAGTTGGGAGTAGTTATAGTAACTAAGTAGATGCAGACAGTTTAAAATGCACAGATTGTTACTGCAACCTAGCTTGCCACGGGCACTTTTTCCCTTTGATAGCTCAAGTGCCGAATAAATAAAGTACAATCAATGCTCAGAACTGGTCGAAAAAGCTGTTCCATGTAGGTTATGCTGTCAGTCCTGTTAAATAAAGCTGCACAGCTTAGCTATGATAGTGTGAAAACAAAGGGCATATGGGCAGCTTTACTGATGCCTTTTGCACATTGTCTCTGGCATCCAGAGGGCACAGCAGCAATTTCACTAGCCTTAGCTGGGTTCCCCTTTGTGCCTGGGTGTTTTTTACAGCAGATGGAAGCTGGGCCAGGACATTTGCCATGTCTCCAAGCATCTGTGTGATGCCAGCTGCATGCACGGGGTCAAAGGTGTGACAGGGTGGCTCTTGTACTGGGTCTCACCTGGCAATTTCTGTTCAGCACCTTTCTGTTCACACAGTGTTTAATCCAGTGTTTGACAAATATTGGAAAATAAACATGTGCTTTTCCAGTAATCATTCAGGGATGGTATTTAAAGTAAAAATTAAACTAGAACCTGAAACTATTTTCTTAAATGTTATCTATCTACAGACACAGATAAAACAGTGGTCAAAATACAAATCTATAGACCTTTATTTCTTATTAAATTTACATTGAAACTGTCAGAATAAGGATGTTCGGTAATTAAATCTCAATAAACTTTCTCAGTAGAAACTATACAAAATATATGCTGTTATATGTATATATTGTGTAGATGTTCTGATATGTCTGTGGATGCAAGGAAGCCCTGAAAATGAGGAAGCAAATGATTCTGTGTTTGTATGAATACAGTATAATTTGTTGCAAGGCACTTAGATGCTGCAGAAATGGCCATCAGAGAAAAGCTGAAGCTAGAGAAATTGATCTATACATGTACAGTACCATGCCTAGTTTTTAAAGACTCACTTATGCAAGCTTCCTATAAAACATTTAAACACATCTATGACCTTATACTATGGCAGAATTGTTGACACAAAATTTGCTGCCTCCTACATTATTGTTGCACATGATGTTTGTTTTTCCTTCCCTCCTTTTCCAAGGTATAAATGAACTGCTTATGTGGAGTTCAGTAACATAACTGTACAAAATTAGTGACAAAGAGAAATGTCAGAGTTGATATTCCTGACACAGCCTTTTTAACTCGTGTTATGTCTTAGGTTTGCATATCAGAGATGGAATAATGCAGCAGCCCAAGATCCCAGGAGGCTCTCTCTACCATTGTCTTTTAGGTTTTTAGCCTGTGGCCTTGATTGAAAGGAGAGCTTCAATTGGGACTACTCATTCATTATTATTAAAAAATGGNGGGGGGGGGGGGAAAAGGAGAGGAGTTTAAAATATTTGCTCTCTGTTCCTATGTAAAAACTTCTTAGATGGAGTTTGGCAATTGATGTTGAAGTAGAGTTAGACAGCCTTTGAAACACTTACCTAGTTCACGAACATTATGGAGGATCTAGTTCACTGCAGTTTAGATTTATAGACAGCATTTTGCTTTTCTGTGATCAAAATGCCTGTACAGTTTCAAGGGCTTATCATCAGAGTTGAATCCACACAGAGCCTAACCTAAGAACAGCGAAGAAAAGCATACATTTGAAGGGCTTTGATGCTCCATCACATAGCCGTTCGGTGGCTATAATGGAAGAGGAGTACATGACAGACTTTGGTTGTGCCTGTCATTCATAAATCTCAGTAACATATACCAAGTGTTCCAGATTTTGCAGGGAAATTGTGCCAGTACCTCATTTGGCTGCAGAATGAACTCTCACTGCTTTAATCATGTACATTATTTTTCTTTATTCATGAAGATATATATATGCTAAAATTAGATTATTTATTTTCAATGAGATCTCTTTAATATATTTACATAATTTGGCAGATGGTGTAACCTACCAAATCACAAGAAGCAAGATTATTGATATGTTTTATACCTCTGGTTAAAGAATAAATATGTGCAGGCACTTAGAGTTGAGAAGTAAGCAGAAAAATGACAGATTTAGTATTATATGCAGGATAATATTTTTCTTACTTCTTCAGTCTGAGTAAAGTCCTTTTCAAAGCAGTTTGGAAAAGGATTAGGACTTGTAATATAGATGTGGTTGAGACAGTAAGTAGATTAGCCAGAAGCTAGGTATTTTTGCCACTGGCTTCAGCAGAGCTAAGATTTTGGCCCATGGTCTAATTCTGTGGTCTTTCATCAAGAAAAATGCATGAGTATCAAATATATCAGAAGTGTTCCGTCACAGGTCATCATCAAGGCTGTGAACACACAATAAATAAGAGAGAAGGGAAAATTATTTTTTTAGGGAATGTAGTCATTCAGATGAGTGACCATAGCCAAATGCTGCTCTGTTTGACTTTCTTAACATCTTCAGATGTATTTCTGGTAATACAGCTTTCTCTTCTGCAGCATATTATCCTTTCTTAATCCAAAAGCACATATTACTTCTGTATTATTCTATATATTTCTCTGTCTAAGATGAACATTACCAACTGCATCGCTCGTTCCTTGATTCTCATTTCTGTGACTGGTTTATACATTGCTGTGTGGCTTCATTCTGGTGAATATGTGCTTTTATACTTTTATTTTTAATCCTTAAGAAGAATCTTTTATTTTTATTAAGAATACATATTTCAGCCCTGCATATTTCCCTCCTCTTTTCCTCCCAATAATTCAGTCTACTATTCTTATCAAAACAATTAGCAAGATGCATTTATTTCTATTCCTTTGATAAAAAATGAACAGTTAAATTATTTTAGCAGAGGAAAAATCCTGTTATGTAAAGGCTTATTCAATTGTTTAATTAAATGATTCTTTCTGAAACGCAAAACAAAATCTCCAGATGCTCATTAGTTATGAGTTACTAGGGATGTGCAAGTCATGTCCCACATTCCCTGAGAATTCAGAGATTCATCTCTATTAAAAAAGTCCCATAGCCTTCTCTTGGTATCCTTTTGCATCCAAATATATGTATTACATCTCTGTGGAAAAGTGCACGAGGTGAGAGGGTCCTGAAAACCTTCAGAGAGTAGGAGTCAGGAGAGGGTGCATCTTTCCCTCATGCTCTTCCCTCATTCCATGCTCCATCTCTCCCTGGGTGTCAGTGCCTTACTGCAGCCCTCCTCACCAACATTTCTTGCCAAGGCCGTTCAAGATGCACTGCCTCTCTCATTTGGTGTGACATTTTTAGCAGGCCTTCTAGTCTTATCCTTCGAAGATGTCTGCTACATCTTCTCTCTGGAGAAAACACACAAAAAAAACTTGAAAAGGCAAAAAAAAGAAGACTATATATTTGTGTGGTAGCACAAACAGAAGCGGTCATAGGAGTCAAGGTTTCACTGTTCATCGACACAGATCTGAGACTGAGCCTTCATTTTCCGTTCATACCGGCTGGAAGGTTTCAGTCTGGTTGATGTATTCACCTCACCCACATCCATCTGAGTAACCTTTCAGGCCCTGCCAGTGCAGATGACAACTAAGCTTGCTAAGCCCCAGCTTTAGCTGAGATATGAGTGGTGCTAATTGCCTGCTTGTTGCCAGACTGAGCAATATGTTTTCCAGATTCCCTAAAAAGAGAGTGACTTGCTGGCTCAAAACTTCTCGTCTTCCTTCATCACTTCCAGTATTTATTATTATCTTATTCTCCAGTAATACCTTGGTTCTAAATTAGGTCAGTGACTCAGTAGTTGGCAGTGTTTCTGTGACATTGCCACTGAAATGGTATGGTGGCTGATTTCTCCATCACTTTTATATAAACCACAATACACACAAGTCAGGTGAGGAATTTTTCCTCTTGCAGGCTAAGCTCCAGGTTCCAGCTTCTACTGAAGCATGTCAGGTTTCCCCTTTGACCTGAGTGATTGCTGGCCTTAGATTCAAAATAGATTGTCACAAAAGTTTTTATAAGATCTTTGGGATTTACAGCCAGAAATCTGTTTTAAAATGTGTTTTCAATCAAATTATATTGAGTAATCTGCCTATCTATTCTTCCGTAGATAATATTTTAAATCTTGTGAGTAAAATTTCTCCATTCCACTTTAGCTACAGCTGTGCTAACTCCATGGGACAGAGCTAGCAACATTCTCCATGATAGAGTTCTTGCATGCCTTACACGGCCGTCATTTCCAAATGGCTTAGGAGTTTTTGGAAAGCAAAACATTCATACAAATAATTTTTAATCTTCTTTGATGTCCCACACCATATGGGATTTCATAGGATCCTGCACATTGTTGATGTACAGGAAAAACATTGGTGGCTTGGCCTGTTCACGTTGACTGTTACTGGACTTCACATGAGAAAATCAATGTACTGTAATACAATAAAGTCACTCATGAGTGCAGTTGCAACTCTCTCTAACAAGGAAACTTAAAAAAGTTGAGAAAGTTTCATTGTGAGTCCACATAAGGTATGTCATGCATGAAAGCAAAATGAGGAGGAAGGAGGTATTCCCACTTGAAGGGACTTTACTGTATAAAGCCACAGTGAAAAACAAAAGTTGCTCAATAACAAAAGAAAAAAAAATGGGAAATTTACTAGAGGTTGTAGAGATTCAGAGTAGATCATATAATCAGGAAATATCTTAAGCTTATGATTCAGTGTAAGAATGTAAGTAAACCACTTTTTCCTCCCTCTCTCTAAGAATAAAAGTATATTTTGGGTATTTCTTCTGTAAAACATTGTTAGGCAAATCATTAAAAGAACATTTTTTAAAAAAAAAAGAAAATCTGGCACTGAATGGGGAGTGCTGAGACAACATGGGATCCAACAGGGTCAGCCAACCACAAAAATGGAAAACTGTATAGAGGTCTTTGGCCTTTATCTAAGCATAATTTCCTTGCTTCATAGCTTCCCATTGCTTATGTGTCTTCCAGAAATGCCACACATGATGCTCTTACTAATCAGTGACTTACTGCAGCTGCAGAGCAATGAAATGATACCCAACAAAAGTAAATGAGTGAGTGGACAAATTTTGCAAAACCAAGCACAACAGGTTGTTAGCCCCATGTAGGAAATACCTAGCTTGAAATAAACCTAATACAAAAGAGACTTCCAGTAGGTCCAATCAGTGACAAGTGCTGCTTTATTGTATTTTTTTTAAATAAGACTGTTTATCGTATTTTTTTTAAATAAGACTGTTGCTTAGTTCCTTTGGAAATCATATAGAGGGTTATCTGGATTTTAAATCAATATCAATAAATCTGGGGCAATTTGCTTGGAACATCTAATTACTTTTCCCCTCCCATTAGATTTTCAGGCCAGCTTCTTACCTCAGGGCTTCAAATACCTTGGGATCCATCTTTCTCTCAGAATTGTTCTCAATTAGTTTCGCATGCTTGCTTCAAGATCTTGGAATTAGGAGTCCTAGGTGGCAAAATCTTGTATTAATTTATGGCCAGAACCATTCTAATAATAGAGTACAAAAATATTTTTTTTTCTATGTATTGTATTTTTTTTCATAATATGCAAGAGTGACTTTAAAGACATTACAGGAAGGAACTGAGAAAGTTAAATTACAGTTTTCTCTGGTAGGGAGGAAAGAAACCCAAACAACTGAAAAACACCACCTTTCTCTGAATCATTTTAAGACTACCAAATCTAAAGCTAGCATTAGAATTCATCTAAATATCTATTCTGCAAATACTCCGTTTAAAAGACTTTGGCTCTGTTGTGATGGAAATTAAACAACTGGCAGAGCCTCATCTGATCATTCAGTCTTGGTTTCTTCTACTGGTATTCATCTTCTCTTAATCTGGGGTAACCAACAGTATAATGTCATCACAAGGACTGCAGCAACCTGTCTGCTTTCCCTTCTATCTCATAAGGCAGCTCCCTGGAATGAGCTCTGTGAGAATTCAGAATAGTTCCCCATAGGATGTGTGGGGAAGCCTCACCACCATTAAAGTTCTATCTGTACCAGTTACAGCACTAGGAAAACAACAGGGATATCCTTTGTCATCAAGGAAAGGGACTAGATACTATATATTCAAATAATATCTATATCTGGAAAAAAAATCTGCTAGTAAAGGGGTGATGGAGATTTGAAAAGTTCTGAAAGGAAAGTCTGCTTGGAGCAGTTCACTGTCTCTTCCAATACAGGAACTAAGCCACACCAACAGGCTGCTGAAAATTTCAAAAGGAAAATATGGGTAATTTCTAATTTTATACTTTCTTGTCACAGTTAGTACATAAAATAGCGTGAAAGCATATACAGGTTCCAAATGGCCGCTGAAGAAAAAACATTTTGTGCAAGACTTTTCAGTACAAAAAAAACAGTTCTTGCTCAGGAACATCTCAGACTTCAGTCAGCTGTTTTCTGTAAATCTGTACTGGGGAGGAAACATCATTATACATGTTCTTATCTTCAGCATCTTCCCCAGATAGCTGATATTGTTCACTGACAGAGACAGAATATATAACTAGATGGTCTGACCTATTCCAGACATTCTTATATATTTTATGTGAAATATTATAACTGACTATGAACTGAAATATGTTCTTTGAAATATGCTCTATTTTGCTTTTAAACACAAGGGTTTGGATGAGTCTCATCACTACAAAGCAAGGGACTCCAAGATGTTCAATTAGATATCTGTGAACCTAAGGGAGAGCCTAGTGAATGATTCCACCAGGATTTCAACACCTGCTTGTAGCATGGATGTTGTGGGTGGGCAGGAGAGAAAGAGAAAAGTCAGAGTTTAAGGCTGGAAAGAGTCAGCCAAGCATCTACACTGCTACACAGATAAATGTGTGTTAAATGCAGTTATTCACAAATCAAAAATCTGTTTTTTAGGAAGATAAAGGTGACCTATTGATAATTTCTTGGGTTGTTCTAGTGGTTAATCCCAATTACTGTTACAAAAACATACCATAATATTTGTGCCTTCAAATACCAGCCAGAGGTTGTTGAAAGACCTGAATTTGTAAGAGTGTTGAGTCTGACAGAATCTGCTATATTTTTCCGACAGGCACTATTATATTCTGTAGTTAATCTATGTCTCAGTCTTATTTTTCTAAAAACTCTACTTCTTTCTCCTTGTGTCCTAGAGAAAACACTTTATGTGTCTTTAAACATTTCTGTGACTCTTATGTATGTTTCAAATTTCTGTCGTTCTTTCCAAACTGTGGGTTGCAAAATGAGTAGATGACCCCAATTACAGCTTCACTCCACTTGTAAAATAGCCTCCTTACCTTTACAGTGTGGGATGGGAATATCCTTTGGTATTACAGTACTGAATGAACAGCTTGTCTTCTGTTGTTTGCTGGTTCTGATGTCTAGGTCACGAAACTGATCCCAGTTCATTTTACAACAATGCACCAAAGACACAATGACAGACACACAATGAAAATAGATATTTGATTCTATGTAAAATTTGGAGGGTGTTATTAGCTTGATAATGATGCCTTCCTTATTCATATCTTGAAGTCAGCCCTCTAGACCAGTTGGTACAGTTCACTGACAGTCAGTAGTTTATAAACACCATTTCCAAAACTATCCAGAAAGCAAATGCCAAAAGCATAAACCACCATGGTCCTGATACGTGCAAGAGCTAGTTAGGGAAAAGTTGCAGTGCATGCTAATCTATACTCCTAAATGACCACTTTTGACTTCTAGTTTGCAGGTTTATTCTAGGACCCTTGAGAATACAACATTCAAAATAAATGTGCTAATTAGGTGCCTCATACCACTTGGTGCTGCACATGACTGATCTATAAACATATGCACAACACAAAACTTTTGAATGTCGGAAGGCTGATATATTTACCACAGCTCATCAGTATTGTGACACAGTTTATGAGCAAGGGGATAATATAGTGATTCTGCTAGGAGCTGAAGAGGAGCAACCACCAAGTCTACTGGTATCTGAATGGTAGGGCCATAACAGTAAGCATAATTTGCACCCAAGTTCATCAGAGCTTGAGAAGGAGTGAGGGGAGCATCCCTGCCCATGGGAGCGATGAGGGAAAGGCACGCTGTCCTTGTACGCTAGCAGTGAAGCAAGACATGTTTCACAAAACATTGTTCAACGTTTATTAAAGCAGCAGTAGTGAAGGAGACAAGGACAGAACACTGAAGCTCTGAGTTTCACTTCTCTTGTAATTATTGGTAGCTGTTGACAGTAAGTCAAGCAACAAGCTCAACACTTTGAGGGTACCTGTAGAGTTTCTGGATTTCCTAGGAAAGAAATTGTTGGAGAAAGCCTGGTGGGAAATATGGGCAATTCACATACAGTCAAGTTTACTTTTACTCAACCAAGAGTATTTCTAAAAAAAAAATAAAGTAGTTTCATTCATCTGCCTGTAAAATTTCTGCCATTTTATCTCTTATTTCTGTGGATTACACTGCATGCTGCAAAGAAAACTAAGTACTGAAAGATCTACCTGTCTCTTCCTGCAGGAGGAGGAAAACATGATCCTGGCTAACAGGGCATACTGGGAATATGGAAGTTGTCAAGATTCTTGTTTTGACATTACCAACATTTTTTGCCACAGCTTCAGTCCTCACCAGCTTTAGCCCTCTTTCAGCACACCAGTCAATTCTTAATTGCACATTGGGATATAACATGCACTTTTGACACAATACTTTAATTTAATGAAAAGGTTTGCCATCTTTATGGCTAGAGAATGTCAGAGGTGCTCTTTGCATAGACACTGGGTTTTTTTTCAACTGGTTTACCAACACCAGTTTGCTATTTATACCTGGGGGATTTAGGAAAAACACAGTTCCTGACACGGTTACCATGAAGGCCTAATGTTCATAAATGCCAGGTTGTCAGTCTCATCAGGTCTAAGCAACTGAAATAGAAGGTGCTTTTTAATGCTACCCCAGAGTCAATTAAAATACAGTAATGCTGACATCTGCAGAATACAGAATGATCAAAGTAAAGAATGCCCATACAGCTTCTGACATAAAAACAGTGTGTTTGGCGGCAGAGTGACACAGTGTAACAGGTCAGGTAATTATGAGAAAATCTATGATGTATCTGTTGCAATTGCTTAGCTTCTTTCCATTATCAGAGCCATCAAACAGAACAGTGCTCTCACTTCTCCTGATGGATCGTAAAGCTAGTGACACCCTCGCTCTCCTGATACAGATGGCGTCTCAGGAGCAGCTGAATTAATTTGACAGTAAATAGATGATAGCAAATGCTGTCTTCTCTCTCTCTCTCTTTTTTTTTTTTTTTTAATATTATTTTTTTAATTGCACCAAGACAGCTTTTAACGCTTCTGGGAATACCTAAGAAATCCTAAGACATGATTAGCAATGTACCTTCCTGTACTGTAAGTCCCTTCCAATGCATTTGCTGCTGTTTTATTTACATGATAATTGCTCAATGGCAACAAAATTTTATTCTCCCCCATCTCCTCACCCTAACTCTCAGTTTGAACTATGTGCATTAATTAATTTTTGCCTTGATATGTTTATTAAATTAATGAAGGAATCTGACAGATGGGTTTACATGCTTAGGGTACAGTTATGCAAAAGTCATGGGTATATTTTAGATGGCTGTACATTTTCTGCCTCAGTAACATTATAATTGGCTTAATGGATTTTCAGTTATGTGCATTGGCTTTCTCCCCTCTCTGAAGCAGACTAATTACAGCTTTTTACATTAAATTCTAATAGATATCCATTTATCTTCTCTAAATTATCGCAATAATTACAGTAATAAATTAGGCATGTAACTGTCATTAATCTGAACAATTTTAAGTGGGTATCATAGCAGCACAACACAGACTATGTTTTCTAAATGTGTATTCAAATATGTTTCTAACTGTGTAACTATTGTGCGGGAGGGTCTTCTTTCTCAACAAGCTGCAAAACCCAGAAGGCAGAATGAAAGAAGAGAGAAAAGGAAGGGGCTTTGGGGGCATGGAAATGAGATGACAGAATGGAGTAAAACAGACAAAATTTGAAGGACCACTGCATACAATCAACAATGTCTGAAGAATTGTCTTGGACAGTAACATCCTGGCAGCCCTCAGATTCCATCAGTAATCCATGACTGGTTTTTTCCATCTTAAATAAAATTGTGTTGGAAATGTTTCTTTACTCAAGAACACCTACTTGAAATTATGGCTGGCTGAAACACAAAATTTTACCTTTCACAGAAATTTTGGCAGAGGCAACTTGGTTTTGTTTCTCACTTAGCACAATTTCCAGTTATTCCAAATACATCACATAGTGGAAATTCTGAAAAATTTCATGGAGGAAACTCATGTGATCATTGCTTTTAAAGTAAGAGCATTCCTTACTTTTATCTTTCCCTCCACAGAGCACTAGTGAGAGAAATTTTGACTAGACTCTAGTCAGCTTTATAACTGCTCTTCAGCAGAAAGCTGAGGCACTGGCTTGCTCATTCCATTTTCATTGTTAGCTGCCAGGCTTGAAGGATTTAGGCTTGGGACAAATGCCTTTGCATCCCTCTGTTTCTTCCCTTCCTCCCTAGGCATCTGGACTTCCAAAACATCTGGCTCTCCATGTGCCTGAAACTCAGGCAGATGGACCCTTCATGCAGCTGCACAGGCAGAACCAAGGCTGCCTCAATAGCAGTCCAGGTAGGACTGTGGCAAGTGTGCTGTTCCCTCCTCCCCAGGAGGTTACAGCTAGTTTGGCTGTGCCTACACTAATGCCCAGCCATGCTGATGTGCTATGAGGAAAGGCCACTGACCAGCAGGATGACATGGCCAGGGCCTAGACACTCTTGTGGGAAGACAGCCAGACTGACTCTTTGAAAATGTGAAATTCATGTTCAAAGTGGCAGGTCTTTCATAACTGGAGATTCATGAGGGTGGGTGGGAGCACAAGATTTTGCCGCCCTGGCAAAACTGTGGGCAGAAACATATGCGTGCTTCCACCTGTGGGGACATGTGGACACCTTTCACTGCTACCAAAAAGAGCCTCTAGGCTCTTCCTCTCATGCAAAGCACTGCTGGTTCAATCAAGTGCAATTTCTTATGACACCTCACCTGCCTGAGTACTTTCCAATCAGCTCCATTGAAAATACATTTCAGTAACATAAAACACTGGGGTACTTTTATCCTGCAAAGAGGAGAAAGATTTAGATCTGTGTTGTCAGCTCCGCTTTATTATCCCCAATACATAAAAACAGAGGCCAGAAATTATGTAACACCTGGAAGTAAATTTGTATGTACTGAATAATTATATATTTGCAATTATCAAAATATTAAGCATTAAAGATCCTTATATGGTACATATCTGTGAAGCTTTTGGCTGTTTCTGTCACAAGAGGGCAATGGAACTTGTGTAAACATTAAAAGCATTAGAAAAGTGAACTTTGTACAAAACTCCAAAATTTAAACCACCTGCATTGCAGTTAAAGTGGTCTTAGAACACTCATACCACATATATATGTGTGTATGTGTGTGTGTGTGTCTGTGTGTGTGTATGTTAAATAATGTCTACAGCTTTCCTAAGCACTAAAAGGGAACACCTAATGCGCAGTTTGAATTGAGTTTCAATATATAAAAACACTTACTACATTTCTTTTATACCTCTGCAAGATGAAAAAGAGTCACTAACATTATTCCTAGTGACTAAATCATTTTGCAAATTCAGGCTGTTCTGTGAATTTAGAGAGGTTTAAATTGGTAACACTTAAAATAATAGCACATTGATTTGTGCAGCTCTGCAGTGGAATTCCTCTGCAAGGATGTATGACCTCTCCATTAATATGAAATGAGCTCCTTGTGATACCTTAATGAATATGCAGCGTCCCCTTAGTGACATGAGTAACATTTGAAACCTTTATGCATTTTCAACGGGCACTCACCTCAGCTAATCCTCAGAGCAGGTTCATTCATAGTCATATTTCCTGTTATCTGCTTACAAAGTTAAGATGTTCTTATGGTTTGAAATTTGTCACTTACTCCAGAAGAAGAAGGAAAAGAAGGAAGCAATGGCTTTAATAGGCAATGTGCCAAGATAAATGGTCCCTGCTGTGCGTGTTAGATTTGATGCAAGTGTTCTTTCTGTAGATACTACTTCCTGTACAGAATATTGCAGCCTTATGGCAACCTTTGTCCTTTGTCTTGATGATTGTATGAAATATTAATCTCTGAAACAGTAATGCTAAAAAGAAGCATTCTGCAATGTATCTGGTGGCTACAGCTGTGGACAGGGATTCAGATGCTGGATCATCTGCACCACAGTCTGAATGGGTATGTTTTTCTGTGTTTCAGCTCCCCCACTTGTCAAAGAGGAAACATCATTGTTAACTGAGTCCTAGGAGCTTTCTGCACCCTACCTAGATAAGCTGGTAAAGTCACAGAGTCCATGTGGGACTGGGTGGTAATGCTTTCTGATTATTCTAATTAAAACACTGGACACACAGAGAGCAACATTTGACTTACCATAATAATGAACACTGAACAACCTGACCTAGGAAATACTTTCCAGTCTTCCATTCTTGGAAAGTTTTTGGGGTTTCTGCCCAAAAGATGTATTTGGGAGGCTTTGAGAGGCTGACAGACTCACAGTTCATTTTCATCTTTTGGGCATTGACAAAGATCAAAGAGTAGGTACAAATTTTCTTTATGTCCCTTGATAGTAAAAATTTAAATATATTTTTAGAGATGATGGGAAAAAAAAGCCAACAGTTTTTTTCTGCACATCACTCATGGAGAGTATGAAAAGCTGTTGCAGACTGTTATCCTACTTGTCTCTATATGCTTAAGAAAGAAACACATCAAACAAGGCATTTTCTGTACTATACATTCTACATGAGTAAGTTTCCTTCTCTAAACACTTTTACACCCTAAATAATGCAGTGAGTACATCAGTGGAAGGAAATAAAACCATCTGCTTCTTCTAGTGGTTGGGTTTTTTTCCCCACCCGATGGTCTCTACCTACTTACATCTATAGTTATTTCTTTTTCTCTTAAAAAAAACCCAGAAACCAAAACCAAAACAAACAAATAAACAAAAAAACAACTCAATTTATTACTTAAGTTTTTGGTGGATTTTATTGCTCACCACAAAGCCTACTAAAGCCTGGCATAGGAAGCAGAACAAAGAACGAGAGAAGGAAAAAAAAAGAATGAGATATGTTTGGACTTTTTCTCTTTTTTTCAGCAGTCTAAAGCTTATAACAACCATTCCTGCTTATATGGCTCTATTTCCACATTGTTTATAGCCAATGGACACAGGGATGAAAGGCATAAGTAAAGGGAGAGGAAAGAATTGCATAATTAACTTTTTAAATTAATTCATGACCCAGTTAAAAGGACAAGGAGGGGGTTATTAATTAATTAAGGTGGGAAACCCTGTGGGCATGTGAGATTTAGAAAGTTTTAACTTACCAGCCAGGTTAAAAGGCTTTCTAAGGGCGCACTCAGCACTCAGTGAATCTGAAATGCAGTTAATGCAAAAAAAAGAAAAGGTGAAAATATATTGTAAAGGTTTTTTCAAGGGGAATAAAACTCTGAAAAGACTGAAAATTAATTAGACAAAATTCTGACAAATGTTTCATCAGAATTTGCAAAAGTGCCCAGCCCAGTTCTCAGTTTTTAAAAGCCTGCTTAGCTCTATTGAGCACACTGGATGCTTGATGCTATAGAGATTTAGACTTGAAATATATTTTTAAAATCTTCTCAGGTCCTAAAAGTTTCAGCAGAACTGATGGATTAACACCTATAGCAAAAGTAGCAATATCTGATATAAGTCCAAGTGAACGTTTTTTGGCTCTCTGGAGACGTTATAGACTTTCTTTGCAGATGTGGCACTTTTCAATCAAAACACGTTTTAAATTGGCCATCATGGGTTCCCTCTTTTCTCAGGTATCTCTGACTGCAAATGCTCATTTACTGTAATAATTGTCTTTATCACCTTAAAGGCTCACATCACCCCTGCTACTTCCAGCATTTTTCCAGTTACCTCAGGGTAAAACTTAGAATCTAGGTGAGGTCAAGAAGTCCTTATATCTTGTTTTTTCTTCCTATTATCTTTCTTTTTTATATTTTGATGTCATTGAGGTTTGCAGTTTTTAAAGTCGGGGATAAACCTTACATGAACTTGTGCCACAACCAACAACAAATATGTTACTCAGGAGTCATTTTGTGAAGTTATGAAAAAGAATGTTTGTTCTTACTAACAGTATTTAAAGTGGATTGCATGGTTTGCTACCTGCTTATTTCTCCAGTCTTGTATTTCAATTATCTAAAGATAGATATCAAGACTAATTGTATCAGCTGACTTTAAATGCCTTTTTCTTTTGTTAGCTGATACTGGCTATGTATCTCTCTCTCACCGGTGTTTCGCAAAATCTCAATCATTATTCGGATATTGTCAGAAAAGCTAATTAAGCAGTAGATCTTTGCTTTTTTCCAGTTTCCACCTTGGAATAACAAAGATTTGAAAAATCCCTAAACAAATAACCAAAAGATGTCAGGCAAAGTGATGTGAAAGTGTTACTACAAACTATTTGAAAATTAGGGAGAAAAGAAAATTATGATTACTAAAGACAAGCCATTGCTAAGGGTATTTGGGTCTCTTTATGCACAAAAAATGCCCTACTAGCTGCGCTGCATTACTGCTCCCTAGGCAAGCAGCAATATTCATTGCTTTATGATTCTCTCTCTCTTTTTTTTTTTATCATACTGAAGCATTTTAGTGTGAGAATTTTAAAATTAAATCTCCTTATTGTGCAGGCAGGATGTCCAGATTTATTCTATCAAATGCCACAGAAACAAAGGGAACAATCCATTTTTCCTGATAGAAGCCAACAGTTCGTAAGAGGTTTGAGATGAGTGTAAGGATACAATTTGCCTAGAGAGTGCCTGAGGATCAAGACAACCTGACTTTCCACGGAATGAGTCTGTCAGCTGGCATCTTGCAGTAATTGCTTCCCATGGCAGGACCTTACCAGCCGAGGGAGGACTGCTCTCGTCAACCCAAGAATCAATTTCTACAGTAGCTGAATGATAATTGTTTGCTAAGGCTCGGGGAACTTGTTGCCAAGCCTGAAACAGGGGCTGGAGCTATGATTGGCACTCATTAACCCGGGATTTGGATTTGATAATTTACCTTAGTAGAACAATGTGTGGGGGTAAAGAAGGGAAAGGACTGCAGAATGTTCTTTTGTTTGGAAGAAACAAATTAGATCAACTGCAGAGTCAGTATCTGAATATCAAGCCTGAATCCATAACTGCCTTCACTCAAAGGAACCAAACAGCAGAACTAGGTGGCAATTTGAATGCTTTCCTTCAAGTACAAACATCTCCTTGGATTTTTTTTTTTCTGAGAGATACTTTTGCTTGAGTGTATTGTTCATTGTGGTCACCAAATCCCAATGATTGATGTCCTGAAGTTAGAGTACTGACTTACACTGCAAAGAGAGTGGGAGAAGACTTGCCAGAGGTCCAGAAGACTAACTTCTGACTTCCATAGTCAAGCAAGTGTTTTTGCAAGAGATAGTCACCTCTATCTATCCTCTGCTGCAGACATTTAGGCACAGAAAACAGAAAACTTAGCTGTAGTTGGGCCCTGAAATGTTTTCTGGGTAGGTATAAGTGGCATGTTCTGATCCTCACTGAACTCTGCCTGGTGCCAGGTACTACAGTTGCCTAAGTCCCTGTGACACAGCATTTTTTCAGGTAGATGCCTTAAATGTGAGTTAGAGTATCAGCCTCTGATGCTGCCTTTACAGTAGTCTCTCGTAGTGCTTCTTGATTATTTATGTGATCTTTCAAAGTCTATTGATTGACACACAAACATTTTTATTTCTGTATCACAATCAGTCCATTTATTTAAGTCTGCTGGTGCTGGTTCAGGGAGAAGCACAGGGCAGTGACTAAGTGGACAGTATGATATTTAGGAGATTGCTTCAGAGCCATGCTCTCTCAGAAAGCCCATAATATCATATTTAGTAACTATCAATGTTTTGGGAAATTCCAAACCAAGTTCAATTCTTTTATTCTCAATGTACATGCGCATTACCAGGAAACAAAAACCAGTCTCTGTTTCATGACTCTGGTCTCACCAAGGCTGTTCCTTCCAGATATTTGTGTGTTAGGGTCTTGGAAACAGCAAACCTATTTCAGTATCTGGCAGACAGAAAGTGGCCCAAGGACGGCTTTCAGTGGTGGCTCTAAAGAGTTTTAGCTCCTGGAGATCTCAAAAGAAACTCTTGTAGCTTGCATGTCAGTATCTATACATATGTATAAAACAATGGAAATTAAAAATAACAATATTGTGCACAATATGAACAGTTTATTTGCTGTTAAGATACTACTCACAAGATAAGGGTGTTTCGCTGTTAAGTGTCAGAAACCAACCCCCCCCCCAAAAAAAAAAAAAAAAAACACCAAAGAGTTAAGAGATCCCCTTGACACTCAACAAAAAAGAGATGGTATGGATCCTGCACACACAGGAAGGATGTCCTCTCTTGCATAACCTCACAGCACTGGAAATGCAGCAAACTTGTAGCTCTTCTGTGCAGGCCTTGTTTGCAGCTCTTTCCATGCCTTTTTGGGGTACACATTAAAACTGGCTTACCCATCCTCATTTTTCATAGAAAGGTCTGAGGGCTGTTTCATCATCAAATATCTACTCAGCTGTTGTCTTATTCCACACCTACAAGCCATGTGGATGTCTTTCATTTCTTTCCTGTCCGTAGATAGTTTAGAGTACTTTTTCACAACTCTTCATTTCCAGGAAGCTCTGAAACTTATAAGGCAGTAGTTTCCATTGCATTCTGAATACAAACCAATTTGCATTGCATGGTACAAATAGATACATCGCTTGTAGTCCCATAGCAGATCATTTATGTCTTCAGTAGCAGTAGTACCAGGGAATTTGGGTGTGAATTAGTCAGTCAGAGTAACCAATCACTAGGTATGAAAGGTGGAAGGCAAACATCCTGTGATGAACTAGCCCAAAGAAGCCTCCATCTTAAAAAGGACTCCCCTGTAATATGTCCTGATTTGGACTGGTTCATGTAAAATGCTGGATGACTTGAGTGGAACAGGATAGGTTCAATGCTTTAATAGATCAGAATTCCTCAGAAAATGCAGACTGATTTTTTAGCTCATGTGACAATTATATCTCAATTTGATCACAGGGGAATACATGTCCTCTTTTCTAAGAGTTTGGACATTACATGCTATCCCTTCAGAGCAAGTCTACCTGCAAATCAATGTGAACAGATGTCAAGTTACAGAAACCCAGCCTGGCAATGGGTTTGCGTTCAGATTCAACTGGGGGAAAGCAGCTTTGTTAAAATGCCAACTTTTCTAAGATTCACAGCCAAGAAAGGTACATTAAATGAATCTTGCACTTTCAAAAAGCTGACATCCCTCATTAAACCAGTCCCAGAAGAGCTCATGTCCTTTACCTAGAAGTATGTATTACCTAAGGTACATGATTTTCAATCTCAGTCTAGAGACTTATACATGCAATATGTGCACAACCAATGTAAACAGAAATTTTATGTCTGACATACTTTCTTATGCATTTTCCTACTGGTTATGAACTGTTCCTTCTTAGAGAGCAGATATGGTGCCTCACAATAGATCTGGATTATGAAAGGCGTGTTCTTTATACTGCAAGAAACACTAAAAGCTGAGTTCTGATCATGCATCCAATGGTTTGTATATAACAGCTAGGGCGACATGCCGCTTCGATGTGTCAGACATATTTAATCTGTAGGCCTGATATTTTCACAGAACAAGGACCTTAAATAAGTATCTTCAAAGGATCTGTGGCTTTCCAGCTGTTCTGGAGGGGTATTGCCAAGCCAGAGAGGCAAGAGGAGTGATACCAGGTCCAGGTAATTTGTTTTACACTGTAGGTTTAAGACCCATGAAAGGAGAGAAAAGAAACCACGCTCCCCAAAGTTACATCAGAGTGTTGCCATGGAAATAGTTTGGGACAATGCTCCATTTTGATGGCTGGTTTGGAAAAGGCAATAGCCTCTCACCTGCACTCTTAGTTTTGTTGGGACTATCTCTGGATTCCCAGCAGGCAGGCCTGTCACTCACAAGAAGCTGTATTTTGAGGGCTATATTATGTAAAAAAATTTAGAAGCTGACCTCTGTGTCTCATGCTCCTGCCTCTAATCTGCTGGTAGAAAGCAAAGTGGCACTGGTTATCCCTGATATACATTTTTTGGTCAATAAGCACTTGCATTCCATACCTTTATTTTCCACATTCCTCAAGAATTACAGGAACCTGTGCTATCAAATAACTTACACAGAGTTTGAGTTATGTAACTCACCAGGATGAGAATAAATCCCTGCACACTACCTTGAAAACATTAGGTTTAAAGTGAACATTATAGTCTCAAAGTATTGCACAGCCATGAGTCTTTGAAGGTTAAATTGATGAAATATGATGAAATTAACAAAATTAAACTTTGTGCTTTCTTTGTACTTGAACAGAACATCTTACATCAAGATCTCTATTTGAATGCCCTCACATCATACCAAAATAACAGTGTTAGGAAAAAGCCCCATCAAATTATATATTTTGTGGTTAATGGATTTTGCTGTGTTTCATTTCAGAAGAGCAGTTCAAGAAATTCTTTCTGGTTTATGTTCTCCTTGGGAGGATTCCTAGTCCAAAACTTGTATTAATTTTCTTCAGTGTCTAAATCATCCTCTGTACATAGGCCCCGGTTTATATAATTGGAAATCATTGCAGTTATTGTGTGTCTCTATCTCTTTAACCTTCTGCTGTACCCATAACCCATGACATCCTATCTCTGCTCATGTTTGTCACTGCACTCTCCTGGAATGAGACGTACTAGAGAATGTATCACTATCTTAATTCCTAAGGGCTGCCTAAAGAGAGGACATAAAGTCAGCTCAGATATGGCTGAGAGCAAACGAGGTATTTTCCATCATCTCAGGTGTTAGAGGTATTGTTTGGAGAAGAACCTCTTACGGCCACAGTGAAGCACAGACAAATCAAATTGGCTGTAAATCAGGAATGTTTCACTAACAGTGAGGTGATTCCATGGTGCAGCCCCAGTAAACAATTAATGATGGTGTCAGCCTCATGGTGTGAATACTTATAACAATTGTGGCTTTTTCCTGAATGACTAGCCCAGTCAAACTGACCTCAAAAATGGTAGTGTTTCCTCAGGAAATATTCTCAGACTTAGAACATCATTGATTTAAAATATAGATCAATAGCTCATGAGTTGTTTTGGTTGTTTTTTTCTTCTGTGAGAACTTACGACTTTTTCCAAATTTTGTGTAGGCACATCTGTTAGTGTCCCCTCCATGTAGTGGATTTTGAGTCAGCTGGACTTAAACTGTCCCCTGTTGCCAAAAAAACAGAAAGCTGCATGAGTAAAGTGCTGAATCTGACCTTAGAAATCCAGTTGGCTTGTGTGCTCTGTGGAGGATGTTTTTATTCTAAAAATTATATTTGTTTCCTTTAAGCATATAAATCATTTAATGAAAAATCCTCCATTTACACTGATGGTTATTATATCACTATAAAATGTAGTGTTATTAGCTTGGCCCCTTCACTGTTGTTATGTAGTGCTATGGCTCTTGAGTTGAAGATGGCTTGTGTCCTTTTGGCTTAGGGCACAAAGATGCATTTAGATGCATATCTCTCCATGGACAGCTGTGTAGGCATGGGTTGTGCCTAAGGAAAACTAGGCCAGTGGAACTCCTAGTTTTAGTTGATTTTTATTTTGATTGCCCTCTTCTTCAATTTCTGCCCTTATGGTTGTGAACCACCAGGTAGCAATCCAACCTACACCAGTTTTTATGATAGTGTTATAAGCACGCAGCACCTGTTTATTCCTCAGTGGTGAATAGTTCTCTGTTTAATAAAAAGTCCACACCACTGTTCTCAAGTCATTTACTATGAGTAAAACTCATTTCTCTTTATTATGTGGTATAAATTTCTTACCTCTTTCATAACTCAGCAAGTAAACTCTGGAGCTGGGCCATGGGGGCATTAATAGCATCCTTATTGCAGAGATGGTGGTAGTGAGATCAGATCAACACAGAGAGAGAATTTCACTGTCTGCAGTGCCAGTGCTGCTGAGCTCACTGTAGTGCCAGAAAGGCCATGGCACCAGCCAAGCCAAGGGAGCACAGGGGTTCCTCCACACCAGCACTCTGGTAGCATGTCACTCCCAAAGGACACAGAGCCTGAAATCTGCCCTCTGTGTACTCCCTGTGGCCAATGAAAAAGAAAATAAAGGCCTCACTTGTTGGGCTTTTTTTTTATTAGAAATCCCAATGAAGCAAACTCTTCGAATACACACTATGTGAGGAAGATTTAAATGTTTGGGAAAGGTTGTATTCCAGCACACATCACTGGAAGGCTGCCAGAGGCAGCCTGGAGCCAGTGAGGAGAAAAGTGTTTATTGCGGTCATTGTGGTAATATTGAGGGCAGCAGGGACAGGCCAAAAGGAGACTGAAACCAGAACAGCTGAATGCAGAAGGTACTCAGAAATTATAATCTAATAATGAGCCTCTGAGAAGGCAGGCGTGAGAGGGAGATGCCTGACCTGCGGAAAAGCTCAGGTAGCTAACATGAGGAGCCTAGCAGAGGCAGAACAGCAGCTGTGCCGTGGGCAGTGATTTGTTGCCAGTCTTCACACTAGCAACAAGGGTGGGGGCAAAGGGCCCTAACCCTACACCTCTGGAGCTGCTTAAAAGCTCTGACCTCAGCATCTTCCCGGCTCTGACTGAACCTGTATCTGACAGCAGGCAGAAATGTTCTTCTGTGTTTTCCCTGCAAAAGGGGTTTACAGTTATTTTTCTGCTTCCTTGTAGTTGCCTTAGTTCCCTTCTTTTCTTTTACTTTTTTTCTTTTTTTTTTTCTCTTATTTTCCCCTTTGTAATGGAGGAAAAAAAGGTTAGATTAGAAAACTTCAATTAAGCCTTTAAAAAGACCATCTGCTGAATGCTGACTGGGGTTTCATGTAAACAAAATGCCTGTGCTGGTTACAAACAAATGATCTTATCTATTGTATTGTGTTACAAATTAAAATTAGATTAAGCCACCTACATGGTACCGCCGCTGAATCTTAAATTTCTTATGGAAACTGAATGTTTGCTGCAAGTATTCATTCGGCCTGATGAGAGCCTCATTATTTTTGTACCAGCAGTACACACTGGGTATAGCATAATCAAAGCCTGGGGGTACGTATTAATTATCCTTTTGAATAGTGATGAAATTTTAAAAAGATCTCCTTTAGGCTCACATCATCAGCAGATGAAACAAAGCTTTGCACAGCTTGTGAGCAGTGGCTCACATGTGTTTTTACATCTGTTCAGGATATTTCAATTTGAAGCGCAACAAGCCAAGTCTGGGATTAAAGACCTGGAGAAAGAGGGGGGAAAAATCTGCAACAATAACCAGACCCCTCCCCTTCCTGTCTGCAGCGAGAGGGAGAGCGCCTTCTTGGTAATAAAACCTGGCTCCATTTTGCTTTTGCTCTTGGTGGCAGTGGTAATGTTATTTAGAAGAGAGGTTTAATGCCGTGAGCCAGTGCACGGCCTGTGGGCGCTAGGGCTGGTTTTAACCTGTCACCTGTTTTTGTCACCTCACTGGCTCTCATTTAAGCTGCCCATACAAGGGATTCTCGTGAGTTTACTGACACTTCCTTCTCTAGTGTGGATTAACGTCTGGTTAAAGTCAAGAAATGTTTCTGTTCTCCTGGACTCCTGCAGATGTATATTTGTGAGCCAGTGGGAAAAAAAAAAAGGAAATGGGGATATCCTTTGTCAAGAGAGTTATGTCATCCTCTTCAAATGGTGTTGGCATGCACCATAATTGCTTTGCTGGAATTTAAAAGGATCAGTTTGAAATACTTTTTAAAGTAATGTCAAACCTGCAAGCCACAAATCGCACAGGTTAAGTTCTACTGCTGTGATGAGTAAGAGCAAAAGCAGTCAGTCAGAATGGAGATGTATTTGCTTCCAGTGGGAAAGGATTGCTGTGGTTCGGTGCTCAATCAAAGGACCGGACTCTCGGGCAGCCATAGAGCTAGAACCCCTCTGAAGCCTGCATGAACTCTGACTTGATAGATGCTTAAAGATCAAGCTGACCATGTTTACACGTATTGCTATTTAGTGGGTCTTCATTCCATATTTTTTGCACTACATTTCTTGAGAGAGAGACAATAGCCGTTCAGCCAAATTAAAATAAGAGAAGCACAGGTAGGATAGGAATGGAATCAGTGCTCTTGACCAGACATGAACTTAGATCAGGTGCTTTTTTAAAGTTTATTCATTTTTACTTAGCAGAGCTGGCTAAACTCTGCAGTGACATATGCTATTTCCTAAAGACACATCTTTGACTGTTGCCTAGAATGACACACAGAGCTTAAATTTGTCAATGGACTTGAGCGAAAGTGATATAAATAGCTGGCAAATAATCTGTAGTTTACAGGTTAGACACTTCAGGTTTTATGACAAGAGCAGAAATATTTTAGATAATTGTCTTGAAAGTACAAAGAGAAAACACGAAAGGTAAGCTATATAATTATATAATTTATTTAAATTCTTATTTCCTTGGGCATTTATGGTGTTTTTAAAGCAGAATAAAATCTTGTCAAAGGATATAATTTATAATTCATTTAGTAGGTTGAGGCTGGAAGAGTCATAGAAACATAGAATTATAGAATGTCCTTCTGTGGGCCATTTTGAGATATCATAAGCATCTCCCTTTTTGTGTATGTGGTAAAACAAGCAGAACTGAGGGAGGGATCCCAGACTTGCCAGAACCTCTGTTCCTTATGGGCCAATTGTGTTGTGCCAGGGCATAACCACCTATTCAGTGAGAGCATAGTTTTGTCCACAAATCACTAGCGAAGGATGCGAGCCCTTTTCCACCGATAGGATAAAAGTGAGCTCTGCCTAAGTAGGGACTGGTGGGAGAAGGCCCTGAATACTCAGGGAAAAAAAAATGAATGCTGTCATTATTAAAAATTAATTATGCTAATGAGCTGAAGACTACACTCCAAGTTGTGTGGGTTTTGCAAACTAACAGCTGTTGTGGTTCTTTTTCTGCACTCAAACCTACATGGTCTGTCATTTACTATTCCTTACAGAGTCCAGAGCATGGATCATAACAATATAAATATGGATATATGCTTAAAAACATGATTAAAATAGTTACTGCTTATGGACAGTAGCCAATTTGCCAACATGAATAAAAGAAGTGCTATTTTTAAAAATGCAGCATGACATATAATGGGCAAGCCTATAAAATTCAGATAATTAAACTTTTTCAGAGTTAAAAATGACTGAATGTTAAAATCTGCCTTCCTATAAAATAAAAGGTGACCAAAAGTTTCTGAGTTTTTTTGTATTTCTAAAAAAAAAAAAAAAAAAAGCTTGCAGGCTGAGGCTTTTCCTGCCAAGTTTCAGCCTAAAGCGAAATTTAACAGCTGAGTGATAAACCCCTAAAAATAGGGGTTTTTAATGAAAGTGCTGACACAACTATATCTAAGGCAGTAAGAATGACACAGCTATAATTAAAAGTACGTCGTGTACTTTGACTAATATAAATAGCTGTCAAGATGGCCTTCAGTGCAGTTCGCCATGTTATTTTGACTCCAGCAAAATGGATGCAGCTCCTCGTTCCTGCATGGTGAGATAAATTATCTAAAATTATAGGGTTCTTGGATTTTTCTACAAGCAGCAGCGGGACATGCTCACAAGTTGATGTAAAGTGGCACTAAGAGCTCCAGCTGTTGTAACAGGCAAGGATCTTATCCTGACGCAGCCCTATGAGACCAAGTCGCTTGCTTTTTCTGCTCCATTTTGTTATGCGGATGATCAGTGTGTTTTCACTGAAACATCAAGGTAGTGCCTATCAACTAGACCAACCCTTTGGCTTTGGGTGCCTTTAAATTGCTAGATATCACTGTGGCTTCTTGCTTTTGCAGTGACTCCTGTTTTAATGATATTTCACTGAATAGGTGATATGTAATGAAACTTTTTTGACAAAGCTTATTTTTTCTGACTTTTTTCAACCCTTCTCTTCTAGGAAAAAACCCCACAACATATTTATATATTTAATGACATTCTTTGCTTTGTATCTGGTAAATCATCCTGTCAGGGTGGTTTTGACTCCCACCTCTTTCTCCTGTTTCTCTCTTCTCCCCAGTTCTCTCTTCTGCCTACGTATGTTGCTTTCCCTTTACCCTTCTTTGCCCTCTTTTCTCCCTCTAGGGCTCTTTTTTCTCTAGGCCTCCCATTTGTCTCTTTCCCCCTGCTTTGCACCTGCATCTGGCTTTTTCAAGCAGGGCTTATTTCTGAGATTTTTACACATCCAACTCACTGAGACCAGTCAGTATTTTGAGTATGAGGTGCCAGACTCCTAACTTCTGTCTCTCCTTACCTAAAGCACTTAAGTTTAAAACTAACAGTTGAAAAAAAATTTTCAAAAGTCAAGCTCCTTATTTTGCAAACACTTCTACACATGTGTAAGTTTGTGCGAGTTGCGCTTTTATGGCTTGAGTCTGAGAGGTTGGGATTGGGACACATCTTTGCAAAATACTCATGGTTTGACTGGTTTATTTTGCAGTCAAAGAGTCAAGACTTCTCTGGCCCTTGTGTACAACTTGTGCAGTGTGCTGCTGTCTTCAAAGGTGGGCTTTAAAAGTGAATTCTGACTAAAAAGCGGATTCCTCCTCTAGAATGTGCTCTCAGCACAGGGAAATGCCTCACACCTTTGCTGATGCAAACAGGACCAACTTCTTTGGTTTCTCTTCCAGGAGGTTTAACTGATTTTTCTGTTGCTGCAGCAATTTAAGCAGGAGGAGTGTTTCAGAGACAAATATGGGATACACATTGTTAACCATCAGGTGACAAGAGATAGAAAGCAGACAATATGAAATATAATAAAACAGGTCATAGGAGAAAAACAAGACAGCATTCTTTTTCCAAATAAAATATTCTTTAGGAAGAACAAGAGAAGATTTGCATTTCTGAAAATTAGTGAAAACCAGAATGAAACCCCGGAATTTTAGCCAGATGAAGTTGAAGGACCTAAGATTTAAAGAATTTTAATTCTGTTTTACATATGTTTAGTTTAGAAATCTGGGGAGGTTTTATGAAATTGTAGGATATTAAAAAAATAATGAAATTAGGATATTAGAGAATTAATTAAATTTAATTAATTTATACTGCTTATTTTTCACTTTTAAGCCAGTAGGGGGAAAAAATTAAATGAAGATTAAATAAGAGATGCTCTTTTATGGATTATAGTGCAATGAAAAGATGGAAATTATTTATAATTTTTGTGTTTCTTCCTTAATTTTTTTTTTTTAATCCTGAGTCTACTCATACTGGATGATGCTAAAATCTGTGCAGTATCCGGGGACAGATACTGTGGTTTCAGCTTTCGATTTTCGGCCTCCTGCCTAACACAACTCACCCGAGGCACAGCGACATCCCAGCATAACACAAACCTTGTCATGTCTCATTGCTTAAATAACACAATAAGGAAATTAAAATCCTTGCTGGTTATGATTTTCATTGTTACGGCTTATGAAGCCTTGAAGAATTTCAGGAAATTGATTACCCGGTGGGGGGGGGACTTTGGTGTCTGGAAAAACCCAACAAAACCAAACCGAGAGCAACAAAGAAGCTCTAGCTAGAAGTGTTTTGGTATAACGAGAGCACGTATCCCCTTGTCGGCGCTGGCGGAGCCGGGATCCGGCGGCGCTCCGGGAGCCGGACGCGGCGGCATCGGCGGGGGCCGGCCGCCCTCTGCCGGGCGTGCGGGGCTCGGCCGCCCTCTGCCGCCCTGCTCCCTGTCCGCCTGCCGCCCT